>RJWM01024067.1:0-30022 GCA_004363535.1 Dasyprocta punctata | reverse complement strand
GCCTTGCGCCTGCCAGGGCAGGCGCTTAAGCCACTGAGCCAAACTCCCGGCCCTGGTTTTTTGAGGCAGGGTCGCACTATGTAGCTCAGATCAGCCTTGCACCGCGTTGTAGCCCAAGCCGGCCTCGAACTCACAACGCTCCGCCTACCTCAGCCTCCCGAGTGCTGGGATTAAAGGCGTGCGCCACCACGCCCGGCTCCAAGCCTTCTTTCTTAACTGCTGTTTTTTATATCTGATTTTCCTTTTTACATTTTTGTGCAACTGTTAGCAATGTTTTTCCTGGCTTGATTGCACGGTGCATGCGAGTGGGCCGGGAAGGTGACGCAGGGGAGGGTGCCGGCAGTGCCAGCTTTGCCTCTTGCGTTCAGCACTTACAGAGCAATGGAAACCCGTGTGTACCAGATAATACTGGCACTTGTGTGACGTGGCCAGTGACCTGCAGTGATCCTGATGAGTGTGTCAACTTCCCTAAATGTGTGCGCCTGTGAAGACAGCCAGTTGTTGGTACTAAACAGACCTGTATGTTTTCTTATTATTACACTTGGGCTTGTGTTGTTTCATAAGGGGGAAAAAAAAAACAGAGAAAAGTTTTGTTACTTAAGTGCATTAACTGTACTATTTATTTTGTATATGACTCGAGACAATTCCTTTTCACTCAGTGGAGCCTTGGCTGCCCAAAGGTTAAACATCCACTCACTAGCCATTCTTTAATATTATTTTGACACCTACCCAGGGAAAGTAGTAATCTTGTCAGACTCAAAAGAAACAGAGTATCTTTAGTGCGAAGATTTCAGTGTCTAGGCTTGAAATCAATTGATGTCGGAGCATAAAAACTTCTGCCTTCCCCAAGGCCATTGGCACGTAAGCATTACCAGTAGGGATAAACTTTTTTTTTTTAATTTTAAAAAGCAAAACACAAAATAGGGTAAAAACGATACAAAATTTTAAAACAAAATGTTCGGAAATTAGCACTAGTTAATATATTGCATATTGTTATCTTAGAAGTAGTTGTTCAGGTTACATGACTTAGGCATAAAAAAATGTTCAAACAATCAAACAATGAAAGCACAAACTGTTCTTTTGGATGAACTAGCAGATTAGTAGTACAACTATATATCTTGTATAGACATACATACATACATATATATATGTATACCTATACACATATAATCTTTTCCCTTCTTCCTTTTCTCCTTTCCCCTATCCCAGGTTGTTCTTTCATTTTGAGCACTTTCTTTCCCTTTCATTATCAAGTATCTTTTGTACATTTTGGATCTTATTACTCTTTCAGATTTTTTTTTTCCACTAGGGAGACAATACGATACTTACAAATGTGAATTTGATTTATTTCACTTGTAAGTGTGGTCTCAAGTTGCCTCCATTTACCTATAAAAGCCTCAAGATTATCCTTCTTTATAGTTGAGTAGTATTTCATTGTATAAAAGTACCACATCTGTTTTATCCATTCTGTGGTTGATAGGCATTTGAGTTGTTTCCAAGATCTAGCTATTACAAATTTTAATTTGCATTTCTTGAATGACCAGTGATGTTGAGCATTTCTTCATGTATTTATTTGCCATTTGTATTTCTTCATCTGAGAAGTGTGTGTTCATCTCAGATGCCCATGTTTGGATTGGGTCTTTGAATTGGGGGTCCTGATGTTTTTCAGTTCTTTATATGTTCTGGATATAAGTCCTTTGTCTGAGGGACAGCAGGCTAAAAGTTCTTCCCCACTCTGTGGCTTTTCTTTTTACTCCGTTGGTGATTTCTTTTGAAGTGAAAAAACTTTTTAATAAGATGAGATCCCAGTTGTTGACTCTGGGAAGTACTTCCTGTGTGGTTTGCGTTTTGTTCATGAACTCTTTGCCTACCCTTATGTCTTCAAGATTTCTACCTACCTTGTCTTCCAGTAGATTTAGTGTTTCTATTTTAATATTCAGATCTTTGATCCATTTTGAATTTAGTTTAGTGCATGATGACAGATGTGTCTAATTTTAGTCTTCAGCATGTGAAAAGCCAATTTTTCCAGCACCACTAATTAAAGAGGCTATCTTTCTTCCAGTGAACATGTTTAGCCCCTTTGTCAAAGATAAGGCAGCTGAGTGTCTTTGTAGTTGGGTATGCATCTTCTAATCTGTTCCATTGTTCCTCAGGCCTGTTTTTATTCCAGTACCATGCTGATTTTATTACTGTAGCTTTGTAGTATAATTTCAAGTCAAGGATTGTGATGCCTCCTGCCCTGCCTTTGTTGCCCAGGACTGCCTTTACTATTCTAGGTCTCTTCTGTTTCCAAATGAAATTTAGGTATGTTTTCTCTAGATCTGTGAGGTATGCTAATGGTATTTTGATCAGGATTGCATTAAATCTGTGTAATAGTTTTGGGAGTATGGCCATTTTTACTATGTTGGGTTGTTCCTATCCAAGAACAAGTGGTATCCTTCTATTTTCTGATACCCTCTTCAACCGCTTTTTTTTTCTTTTCTTTTTTTATCTTTTAGTTTTCAATGTATAGGTCTTTACATCGTTTGTTAGGTTGATTCTGAAGTATTTCATTTTCTTGGGTACAACTGTGAAAGGTGTTATTTCCATAATTCCTCTCTAAATTTCTTGTAGAATTCAGCTGTGACTCCTACTAGGGATAAACTTATGCTACTATGGCATTTTAGGGCCATAATTTCCATATTTGCGATTTGACGTCTCTCCCATAAAATGTTTTTATTTTCTTTTTGTTGTATTTTTTTCTCTTTTTCAAATGTAAGATAAAATTTTTGTATATAAATTGTAGTGGTTAGGTTACTTTTCACAAATGGATGTACCAAGTAACCAATAACAAAGTCAATTCATAGAATATTTTTGTTATCATTCAGAGTGTCCTTGTGCCCTGCATTAGTCAGCAATTTGCAAGAGTCAGTGGTTTGCAAGAGAGCAGATTTAACGTGGGACCCATAAATTTGCAATATTTTCCCACAAAGTCAATTGTAGAAGAGTGCCATGTTCTGTCTGTGTGCCAGAGACATTAAGAATCTGGTCAAGGGGTTGAAGCCCACGTCAATGTCTGTGCAAGCTTGTGTCTGTACCAAAAGGCTGAAGGATCTGTGCTAGAAGGCAAAGGGATCTGCACTGGAGCCAGGAAATTACACTCAAGATGGAAGCAAAGACCAGAGTCCCCTGAAGTGAACAGCAACCACTTCCAGCCACAGAAAGGATCTGAGCTCCTCCATCAGGGACAGCTGAGCTCTTGTCAGGACAACCAGCCCCAACAACCTTCTCCAGAAAAATCAGCAAAGAAAATCCTTCCCTCCTGCTCTCCTTCTATAACTGTTCTGAGGATGGTCCTCGGGTGGTCTTCCATGCTCAGAACTATGCCGACTTAATTCTGCGGGGCATTCCCACTCAACATGATCGTTAATCAATCCACCACAATCCACCCCAGTCAACTTGATAACCAGACACATTTCTCTAAGCCATAGTCTCCAGTGGCAGATTTGCAAAGAGTTCATTTGTCTCAATCTGTTCAGATTTACATTAATATAACAATTACATGTATACAATTCTCGCTGTACTGATTTCCACACCAAAAACAAATATTCACGGGGTGCTCAAAATTCAGAGTTAAAACCTCAGTGCCTTGACTGAATAACCTGATTACAAATGGGTCTCCAAAAACTACAATTATACATGCTTAAAAGAACTCCTTTTGGTCTCCCTCATTCTAAAATCTATTTATTTTATTAACAATGTATACTCTTAAAAATTAATGGTTTGTTTACCAAATGCAAAATAGAAGTAGAGTGTATTTACATTAAACCTATAGTTTCAAATTTTAAAACTCCCTTGGTTTTCATTTATGTGTATGATTTAGCAATATTAAAAAACCAGTATTACACCCATAAACATCATAGTACTACACTGTGATCATATTAGGAGAGAGCTATTACAATCACAATCTAGGCTTCCCATTAATGTCAACAATAGAGCACAGACAATACTAGGAAATGCCCCGAGGGGTCTCCGGCACTCCAAATATACTCTTTCCTTCTGGTAAAAGGCCTCAGGTCATTTTTCCATGGTTCTGCTGTTTTTCACAGCCATGTTCTTCTCTGTGTCATCCTCGCAGTCCACAGCTCCTCTGGAGCCTCCACTCTGGTGTGGGGAGCTCCCAGACTGAGTCAAATCTCAAGGTGTGTAAGGATGCTTCCAAACAGCCTTGAGGACATGACCCTGTTGTCAGTGCAGGTGCACATTCGGGCATAATTATGTAACCATGACTTAGCAGTGGACAACTATGCATGCACCAATGAGACCAGCATGTAAGAATGTAAACAGGTGGCAACACCTGTATAAAAACAGACAATGAAGATGCAGGTGGCTTTTGTGCTTTGCTTTACTCCATGCTGCCTGCTGTTGTTACTGGTGTGTTATACACATGCATTGTTTAACCTAGGGACCTCACCTTCAAAAGTCTCTCTTGGGCCCCCTGAGCAGGCTAACATCTGGCCAAGTCAATTTACCCTGCTGGCTCTCCACTCTCGTTCTCAACATAGATCCAGCCAAAAGCCCTCAACGGTAACTGCACCATCCTCCCAACGCTAGACTGCACTGAAATTTTTCTGACACCACACAATATCTCAAACATAAGCAAAATTCAGACCAACTTCCCACCAAAGCGCAGCACACACTGCCTGGGATCCAGCATCCAATGCGGCCCTCCAGGGAAACCATCTGAGCCTCACCTAACTGGTGACGTTCCTGTCAGTACTCTGGTTTTCTGGGCTCTGACTCCCTGTACTTGAGACCTTTCCAGGGCCCCTCTTTGGTACCTCTCTCCAAACCTTACCAACTTAATTCCAAAGGCTATTAAGTCACATGGCTAGGCAGCATCACAGCAATGACCCCACTTCTCGGTAGAAATTTTTTGTAGTCAGGGTGTGGAAGTCCTGTTTGTGACCTTGGCCCTGATCCCCTGGCTTAAATTTTAAAATTTAAAATTAAAAAAAAATTGAATAATCAGTACCATATAAGATGTATTGTTTTCTATCTGTATTCTTTTGCTCAGCATAATGTTGTTTAGGCTCATTTAAGTTGAATATATCAGTAATTCATTACTGGAGATTGATAATACATTTGATAATACACATACGGCAAGATTCATTCATCTGTTTACCAGATGTCTGGAATGTTTGCAATTTTTGGTGAAAACAAATAAAGTTACTATGTGTGCTTGTTTGGATCTTTGTGTGAATATATGTGTTTATATTTCTTGTGTTTAGAAACTGGAATTGTTGGCTTCTATAGAAAGTACATGTTTAACTTATCTGCCAATGTAAAAGGATTCAGCAGGTCTATATTCTCAATAACCTTGGTATTGTTAGTTTTTCTTTTTAAATTTTAACTATTCTACTTGGTGCCTAGTTGATCATTATCGCTTTATTACAAATTTCCCTGAAAACTAATAATCCTGAACCCTTCATAATATGCTTGTTGCCTATTCACATAACTTTGTTGGCAAATGTCAAAATCTGTTGTTCTTTTAACTACTGGAAAAAGTGGGCTGGTATTTTTTAAGAGTTGTAAGAGTTTTGAAATGTCACCTGGATGCAAATGCTTGTCACATATATAGGTGAAGAATATTTTTCTTAGTGTTCTGTGCATCTTTTCTTATTTTGAAAACAGAAGTTTTAATTATGGTGAAATTCAGTTTGTACATCTTAAGCTCACCGATCTCTTCTCCAGTATCTGGGTTGCTATGAATCTCATGTGGTTTGATATCTCTTATTGTTATTGTATTTTTTACCCCTAAAAGTTCCATTTTATAGCATCCATTTTGCCCTGATTATGTTCATATTTTTCATTGGATCTTTGAGCATACAAAGAAGCAACTTTATTTAATTCTGCTAATTCTATTATTGCTGCCATTTGGTGTCTGATTCTACTGGCTAGTATTTCCCCAGCCTTTGGGTTCATGCATAGTAATTATACATATTTATGGGATTAGTATGACATTTCAGAACATGTATACAATGTGCAATAATCAGAGCAAGGTAGTTGACATATTTATTGCTTCAGATATATGCGACTTTATTGTGTTGGGCATATTCAGAATCCTCTCTTAGTTATTTTTAAATATACAGTTAATTGTTGACAATCACCCTTCTGTTTGCAGAATATTAAAAGTTGTTTCTCTTATCCACCTGTACTCCTGTATTCTCTACTTTCCTCTCTTTCTCCTTCCCTCCCTGGGCTTGGGTAACTAGGAGTCTATTCTCTACCTCATTGAGATGAAATTTCTAGCTTAAAATATAAAACTTGGATGTAAGTACTTTGTCAGATAAATGATTTCAACTTTTCCCCATTCAGTATGATCTCTCTTTCATCTTTCTTTCTTTCTTTCCTTTTTCTCTTTCTCTCTTTCTTTCTTTCTTTTTCTCTTTCTTTCCCTTTCCTTCCTTATTTCCATCCTTCCTTATTTCCTTCCTTTATTCCCTCCTTCCTCCCTTCTTTCCTTTCTTCTTTCCCCTTCTTCCCACCCTCCCTCTCTCTCTCCCTCCTTCCCTTCCTTCCTTTTCATACTGGGAATTGAACTTAAGGACTCAACCATGGTAGGCAAGTGCTTTACCCCTGAGCTACCTCCATCCTTTTCACTCTTTATTTGGAGACAGGATCTTGTTAAGTGGCCCAGGTTGGGCTTAAATTAATGCTTTTCCTGCCTTAGCCTCTAGAAACCTGGGGTTACTGGTACACACCATAGTATTTACTTTTTTGCATTGGTCAAGAGAAATAGCTCATATTCAAACTTTATAGACATGCACCAAATAGAAGAAAAACATACTCATGTGTGTTTGTAATCTATATTGCTTAAAAAGAAATCAACATTAACACCTTATTATATTCATCATTCTTTTACTTTTCCACCTACATTAAAATATGTTTAAATTCATCTTTGGAGTGCCACTATGAACTAATGAGCTTTCACAGGTACAGCTTGTTAAAATTAATGATAAGACTATAGTGATTATTTTGATGCTGAAATCTTCCAGCTTGGTGGTGGTAGGCCCTTTAATTTGGAACTTTTCTCTTTTAACCAGTGTGCTCCATAGCCACTTTTAAATTTCACCCATCATTTTTTTCTCTAGATTTGCCAAAATATATAAAGTGGAGTGAATAAGACTGTTTTCTTTTTTTGTAAATGCTTGTATTTGAATCTAATTTTGAATGTTTTTAAGAGTTATTATGCTCCCATTCTCATTATTGTGACTCATGATAATGACCGCCCCACCGCCCCATCCCACTTTTTATGATTCTGTTGGTTTCTTCTCCACTTGATGCTTAACTTTCCAGTTTAATCCATTTTTCCTTTTTTTTGTTCCCTCCCTGCTCAGTTTTCTATATGCTGGAGGCTGATCTATTTGACCTATGTGGCTTCATTGTCCCATGACTTATTGTTTGACTCAGCTAATAAAAGACACTAACAGGAGATTGGGGAAGTTGGAGGCTTCCAGGAGCAAGTTTGAGTTTTTTGCATCCATGTCCCCTCTTTGTCTCAGTGTTCAGGTAGTGGTGAATTCTTCTATAGCACAGTTTCCTGCAGAGAATTTTCTTTCTCTCCATGCTTCAGCTCTCACTAGGCTATTGTCTTAATACTCTTTTGTTGCTGGGACACAATACCTGACACTAGGGAGAGATAACATGATTCCTGGGGAAGCTTATTTGGCTCACAGTTTGTAGAGGTTTTAGCCGGCAGTCAGCTGGCTCCAAGGAAGGACAACATGACAGAGGAGAAACAACTCACAGCATTGCAGGCAGGAAGTAGAGACAAGATCAAGAGAAAATTCATTTCAGGCCACGCCCACAATAAGCCATCTCCTCCCGCCAGGGCTCATCTCCTAATTGCACACGTAGCTATAAACCTGTCATTTATTAATCCAGTATTACACGCGCATGATCCAGTGTCACACATTCATGACTCAGTCACCTCCCAAAAGCCCACCTATGAGTGTGCGAGGCTTTGGGAGGACATCTAGACATAAACCATAACAGCTATGTTAATGTTATTACTATTGATGGTTTCTGAGTACCTCCACATCATTAAGTGTTTCCTTTAACTCTGTCAACAGTCATAAATTCTTTTTCCTGCTGAGACACTGATATCACGATTATCACAGGTTACTGTTGCCAAGGCTTGAGCTTTCAACTTAGAGCCAACAGGGCTCTCGTACTGTCTGGTAAGGTTCTGATAAACATTGTGGTATATATATGTGCTACTCCTTCTTCTCCTGGAAATACTAGAGTTACCATGGGTATTACTTTGAAATCGGTACGCTGAACTTCATTCAATCTAATGACCAGCTTCTTACCCTCCAGCTAATCACTCTAGTTCAGAAATAAAAGATTAAACAGGTGGCAGGAATCTTTTAGCTTTAGAATATTCTTCCTTTTTAAAAAATCACTTTTCAGACCCTAGTAGTAGTTACTATTCTTAATTCTTCAGGTAGGAAAGCAGAAAGTCACTAAGACCTTACAAGCTAAAGATAAGGGATAAAGAACTTAAAATGAGAGCATCAGAATAACCCAACAAAAACTTAATTGGCTTTGTTTGTAAAACAACATTAAATAAACCAAACTTCTCTCTCATGTCTCTGTTTATAAATGTTTGGTTTTGTTCGAATTCAGATCCCTTCTACTCGATGTTGCTGATGGTGACTTTTCTGGGGATGTGCTAGATCTGAAGTCTTGACTCCAGCAGAAGTAGGAAAAGCTGTATCCACTTCCGCCCCATAATTCCTATCACTACTCCCTTATTAACCGTCACTTGGGTACTGACCTGATCTATCCCAGAATGCATGAAGCCAGCGTTGAGCCATTTTGATTATTTGTGTTTGGGAATTACTTGCTAAAGTGAATGACCAAGCACCGTTCTTCTCTTCTCTCTTGCAATTCAGCTATGGGCTCTCTTCCAAAAACAGAGCTGAAGAAAGCTAGGTTAGCCCTCTGATTTCAGTGCTACGGTGGACAGATGGGAGGCATGGATGACATTTTCTTAGAGGATGGCCATGGTGTCTCTTCATAAAGGATCATCTGTAGCCCACTGCCTGTATTTTCTTATCTTTTTACCTCTAGGAGCAGAACGGCTATGATGGTAAGAATCTCACCTTTCAGGTGTATTGCGATGCTCTGCTACATTAGTGGCCTCTGTTAGTTTGTGTCTTCTTGTGTTCATATCCCTGGAATGTGAGTTTGCCAGTTGACTCTGCTTAACCAAGAGAAGTACTGTCATGTAAGTTCCAGCTCTAAATCTTAAGAAGGCCTGGAAGCACTCATTTTTGCTTTTTTTGGAGACTTTAGCTACCATGTAAGAAATCTGATTACCATTATAGAGACACCATGAAGAGAGATCACATGGAGAGGCCACATAAGAAAGAGGAGAGCGTGACACAGCATAGACAGCGTGTGGGAGAGGAATTTACCAATCCTACGGGGTCTAGTTGAGCCCAGCCTTTAGCTGATCACTAACTGAACGCAACTATGTGAATGTTGTTAACTGGGTGAGCTGAAGAACAACTTATCTGTGCCTAGAATGACACAAGTAAACATCCAACATGCTAGGAAATGCAAGCAGAGCGGACACACACACACACACACACACACACGCATGCATCCATAGGGTGCAGAGCCCATGCCCATTTAGTAGAGTGCCCCTTGGAAGAGCTCTTTATCTTTATTCTGTTGGTTGAGTTCATTCTTCTCCTATTTCCCAGGGGGACATTATTAAGCATGTCCAAATTTCCAGATACAAGACAGAAGGCTCAGAGAGAGACAGAGACAGAGAGAGTAGGATTTATCTTTTTTACTTGTTCCCTCCTTTAAATTTTGATTTCCTATTTGAGCATTTTCCCGATGGCTTCACTATTTACCACTATTAAAACAATAAAGTAATCCTGGGGGTTACTTTAGATTGCAGATCTAGTGGGTGGGGTGATGTTATGTGTTTTTGTGATAATCCTAGACTGGACTCTCCTTCTTTCCAGGGCAAGTGATTGTTTCTAGGGATGACAGTGCCTGAGATCTTCAGTTCCAGAGCTTGGCCTTTCCAGCATCATCCTTAGTGTTGTTTGTTAAAATTTCTAGTGTTCTGCTTCTGGTCATAATCTGGGCATAACTTGAAGTGGAGGTGATGCAAAACGCAGGACCATCTAGCACTCTCTTGCTCTCTGCCAGAGGTGGCTTGGTGGTCACTTCACAGCCAAGGCCCTGAAGTAAGCTGATATGGAGCGAAGTTTCTTGCTGACCCTCAGTAGATCTGCAATGTAATAAGAATGTTGTTTCACATCATTGATGTTCTGATGTTTCATACAATTGGAGGATGACCCAGCCCATCCTGTCTGACCCGTTTACCCATAAGGGGTCACTCCTGCTATAGTCCCCTTTGTTTCTTATTTCAGTCTCCGTAGCCAAAGCTTTTGTTAGTGGCATACAGGTCTTATTTCTACTGTCTTCTCTTCTGAATTAGTTCTTGAATACAAAACAAACATCAAAACCTTTCAGTTAATATTTGGGGCTTTCTCATAGTTCGTTTCTGCCTTTTATGTCCGATTTGTTTCTTACTGTTTATGTGTAGACACCAAATTACAGCTGAGTTGAGCTCCTGTTCACCCTATGTATTCTATACACATTTTTTTCCCTGCACATAGCCTAATGATTCAGAATAGGTGCTTATGAGAGAGAGAGAAATTGGGACCCAATTCTGCTTCTTTCAGTTCTCACTAATTGTGTGACCAGGGGCAACTCATTTAATCTTTCAGAGATAGTTTATACTGTGATAAATGGGAGATATAGGATCTTCCTGGCAGTATCAGGATGAGAATTAAAGAGAACGGGTTTGAAATGTTCAGCACAGTTCTTGACTCATAGTGCATCCCAAGATCTTAAAGTCCTAAGTTTCAATCATTCTCTCAGGAAGGGGTCTCTAAAGAGGTCCTGCAAGGGCAGTTTAAATCCTTTGTTGTACCAGCTGTACTTTTATTGCCAGCTTCTTCATCATCACCAGCAACTACACACCGTCTCCTGTCTTCTAAAGTCACAAAACAATTATTGGTACCTCCTCTAGACCTCAAATTGTGATCTGACATATGTCTTAATGTTTTATATATATTCTTATATGATTTATTAGGACTTAAACTTCCTGAGGATAAAATTCACATCTGCTTCTTATTTTTATATGTCTTACAACATTCATTAGTAGGGTTGGAACTAAGTAAGAATTGAGTGGAGTCTCTGAATGATTAATGAATGGAAATTCACCATCTCTGGCCTGGGTTATCCCATAGCCATTTCTCCATTCTCCAAGTCCCTAGTCTGTACCCAATATTTTATTAGAGGGACAAGGTTAAATAGGCCAACTTGGGAACCCCTAGTGAGCAGGATACATTACAAACACTGTTGAACTGGATTTTCAGCTTAGCCCTTCCAGGCAAGCATTCGTTAAACCCTGTGTCCAGGGCCACACAAGCGGAAACTGAAAGAGTTGATGTGTTGGCTTCTGGAAGCCATGCTGTTTTCATTACATGTTTTCATTTTTGAATCAAGCCTTGTAACAATTTTTGCAACTTTTTCTTGCGCCCTCAGGCCAACTCATTTTCTGATCTGATTCTATGTAATAGGATGGAGGTATTTTAAAATCTGTAGTTCTTAAATACACTGTGATTTTTTTTTTTTCTTTCAAGACAGACAGAGACACTCAGGGTGAATGCTTTTGGTAGATTAATTCTGAATGAGGACAAAGCAACTCCGAAATGACCTTGAGAGTCAATGAGAGAATGGGATTGTTTTACACAAACTTCACCCCAGCAACACTACAGCGTGAGCACAACCTAAGGAAGATCACTTCTTTCAGGTTCATGACCCCCAAACAGAAAGTAGTGAACTCAGCTAAATCTTGTAAGTCACTGGACAATAGTTCTGAGGAAAAGAGAAAGGGTTTCACCATGGACATGGCCCCCAAAACCAGTATCTTTCTTGATAGTTAATGGCTGCAATTAGCATTTGCTGAACAAACGGGAGTTAGGGAGATTCCTGGAGACTGTCAGAGAGGGAGGATTGGACAAAGGCAGTGTCAGTTAATTGCTCTTGGCCAGGAAGTGCTGTTCATTGATTTTAGTACCTGGTCACTTGTGGAGCTTGCTTCAGTGGAAGCGAGCTCTACCTTGAACGCTGTCTGAGAGGGATGTATTATTTTCATTGGACCAAATTCAACTTGACCTTTTCCCTTATGACTCTTAAGGGTCAGGATTTGGTTCCAAATCACCCTCAACTCCTGCCTTTACAAACTCTTTGCCAATCTTATTTTGCCTGTAAACCCTGCTAGGTATGATGGGTAGGCTCTCGTGATTTCAAGTTTGATTTCGATTCTTGTATAAACTGGCAGCTCTCCTAACCATTAGAATTTCTGAGCAATCCATGAAAAAATTCCCAGGCAGAATTAATTTCTTATTTCTCATCTGCTTTTGGATAATTTTCTGTAGCATTTAATAAAATGACCTCATGGGTTAACTGCTTGTGCATTCATCTGCCTCATCTGATTTTGCCATAAACACACATCTACCCATGTTTATGTGTGATACATACGTACATGTTAAACATTTGAATGTGTATACTTTTTATATGTATCAATAAATATTTGTTGAATTGTAATGAATGTATGGAAGTTCACTTGCATAGTCTAATTATGACTGACTCATATATGGCTGTCTTCTAGAAACTCTTCTAAGCCCTTTCCATATATTAATTCCTTTGAGACTTACACCAGTTGTATTGGGTTAATACTGTTATTTTCATTCTGCTTCTCTAGATAAAGAGTCATTGTTCAAGTCTCCACTGATCCAACCCCAGAAGTCTGTCCCCTGAGCCCATCATCTCTCTAAGCTCTATGGCGGCTTCATTCTGCACTAGTAGAAGCTGTCATGTCTGAACATTTTTATCCTCACCCGGAATGATATGTTGGAATCCTAACACCCTCTGGGATGGTATTATGGAGGACTTTTAGGAGGTGATGAGGTCATGAGGGCAGAGGCCCAGTGGACAGAATTAGTGTCTGTCTTAGTTACACTCATTGCCGAGACAAAATACCTGACGCCCAAAATTAGGGAACGAAAGGTTTATTCTTACAGTTTCTCGGGAGTTTCAGTCCATTAGTTGCCTCCAAGTCAGCATGGGGTGGCGGGGCTACAGACCATGGTGGCTGCAAGCCACAAGGCACGCTGGCGAGAGAGAGAGGGCGGAAGCATGGAAGCACAAGCAAACAAGAGGAAGACCCGCCTTCCCTTACATTGTATGTTGGCTCCACCCCTGGGCGGGTACAGCAAACCAAACACAAGCAAGCGCCAGACTTAGCCCCATCAAAAGTATGTGAGGACTTGGGGGGACATAGCATACCCCATACAGTGTCCTTTTCCAAGAGGCCACAGAAAGCTAGCTACCATCTACCTCTATGAAGAGGCATAGTGAGATGGTGTCTATGAATCAGAAAACTGGCCTCCTCCAGACTCTGAATCTGTTGATGTCTTGACCTTGAGCTTCCTGTGTTCTAGAACAGTGAGAAACAACTTTGTTTTATTTGTAAGTTACCCACTTTATGGTATTTTTAGTAGCAGCCTAAATGATCTAAGGCAGGGACATTAATCACAGACAGGAAAAGAATTTCTTTCCAATTTTATAATACCATGAACTATAGCAATATTACAAACATACACTCACATAAACATACACATTTCATTCATTCATTCATTCATCCATTCACTTATTCAGTCATCATTCAGTCAATATTTGTTGACAGTTGATGTGTGGTTGACATGCTAAATATTTGTGTTAGCTGGTGTGTGTGAGTGTGTGTGTGTGTTAGAGGAAACATATATTGCTTACTTGTCTTTGAGTTATAAACTGTTTAGGCCAGTCTCAAATCCTGTGCTGGGACTACCCCTAATTCGCTCATTCTCTGATATTTTAGAAAACAGAGAATTGAGGTGGGAGCGGAGGAGAACACTGAGTGCCTAGTCTGATACACCACTTACACAGCTGGGTGGTGTGGTGCGAGCACCACGCCAACTTCCCTCTCACTCAATCTGTTCGTGCTTCACCCTCCCCTGCCAGAGATGTGGTCACCCTCTGTGTGTCATAACTTATCATTGGTCATTGATGACTGGACCGGGGAAAGGCAGGTGATTCAAGGTGAGCAACTCTGTACGCAGAGGGAGAAACAGACTGTGTTAAATTTGCTATTTGGAAGTCATGTAGAGTTGAGCCCTGGGTATCTGGTTGTGTCTTGACCTAAGGAGATAGCGACGAGAGATATACTGATGCCATAGAGAAGCAGAAGTCAGAAAGATCAAATGACCTCTGAGAGACAGAAAGTAGTTGAAATGTCCAATTTCTCAGTTCTAGCCCTGTGAGATCTATGTTAAATTCTTAAATTTTCTTTAATTTTGCTTGATTACCCTGCTCAAAAAGCACAACAAAACCTCCAGCTGCTTTTCCATCACTTCGATGGAGTTCTTTTCCCTGACTCTTGACTTTAACAGACACTGACTCGTGGTTTCTCTTTCAGTGAGAAAACTTGGAAAATTTCCTCTGCAGCCTCAGAATTATGAAGTGGGTCCCATGTAGTCATTGGCTCTGGGTGTCAACAGTTTTCATTCTTCTATTATAAAAAGGTAGACCATCCCAGTGTCTTACTTCTCTTTTACCCATGAGCAGCACTGTGTGGTGATATTTCACAGTGGCCCTGAACAATGGAAATAACGTCAAGGCTCAACTAAAATGCTTCTGCTCTGGTTACTGGGTCAGCCATAGCAGCTTGCTCTTTGGCTGCTGGACTGTTGCTCTGGGGGGGAATGCATCTCAGTTCTGCTCAGAGATAATGTTTAGAGTGCTTCCCCAAATCAAAGCAAAACCTGACAATTAAAATAGATTTTAATGGAAGATTAAAGAAGTCCTATAAACATCTGTTGGTAGGTGGGATTGGGAACCTCTTTTTGCATTTAATTACCCATTGCTGCACAGAAAAACAGAAAGGTTATAGGGGCTGCCTACTTTCGGATTGTTCTCAATTTTCTCATCTCTAACATGGAGGACCAGCTCTGGGTTAGATGGTCTAAACGTCCCTTTCCAACCTTATAATTGAATTTAGTGGAGTCAAAACCATCACAGCAAGATCAGCAGTTAAACTCTTCATACAAATGTGCATTTACATGATACCTGAGCTCAGGGACCAGTAAACGATGGGGTGTGGCTGACTTTATGCATTGAGTGTGGGGGAATTTCAGTCTATGTTTTTAAAAAGTCTCTTTGCCATTCCTTGCAAGGATTTTCCAGCAAAATACAATTTCTACTATAAGTTCAACCAAATCTAGGAACTTGCTAGGAGAAATTAAGATAAACACCATGGAGAGAAAACAGCTTCAGTCAAACGAAGCAAGTCTAAAGTTCTTAGTCTAGTGCTTTTCATCCTGAAGGTGTTTGGCACAGGCAAATTATTTTCTTCTTTCTTCCTCTTCTCCTACATTTTTAGTTTTTGAAGACTCTTTCCATCTTTCCATAATTATATACTGTATGATTTATCTGTATCCCTAGGAAGTTAAACTCATTCTGAGTTGAATCCATTAAATTTTTTTTTAGTGCCAAGAACAGATAGTAGAAAAGGATAAAGGATATTCTTTGGGAGAATAATTTAGTCCCTATCAGAAGCAAAATTTGATATATATAAATGTCTACTGACTGACCACAGAAATGGAAAGCAGACACAGATATTTTGAAGACAAGGTGAAATGCTGGGCGGGTGAAAAGGAAGTGAACGCTCATCAAGCTGGGATGAATTAATGATATTTCTCGTTTAAGTACGAGATAAGGTTACAGTAGTAGAATCAACTTCACTGTGTTACATGCCTAAGAGTCCAGCAGAGAATAAAATAATAGAAGATAATTAAAAAGCACTTCATGAGAACCAGCAAATCATACAGAAAATATGTAAATATCACTTTTTGCTTTTCAGGGAGTTATTTTTATATTGGGGGTGGTAGTGGGATAGGACCAGCTTGGAACCAAAAGAAAAAATGCATGAAGATACCGAGAAGTGATACTGCTTGTTTCCTTTTCCTGGAAGCATCTAGATTCACTTTCTGTAGACTTCCATATTTTGCAGCAAACCTAGAGAGAGAACTGACCTTTCAGGGCACTGAGAACTCGACCTGTTCATGACGGAAGACTTGGGTTCTGTGTTTGATGCTTGCTGTCCTATTTAGTAGTGATGCATGAATAGGAAACCACAGAACACCAGTCCAACCAAAGTCACTGTTTTCTATGACTAGAGTTTTGTCTTCTTCAAAGTTTCACCCTCTGACTCTTCCTTTAATGTGTAAATTATCCTTCAAAATCTGGAAGTCGCTTTACCATTTTAGACAAGGAAACTGAGGCTCAGGATTTAGGTAACTTTCTCAAGTGACCTGGGAAAACACAAATTTACATTTTCCACAACCAAATTGGATTCTCTCCCTCAGTCCCTGTCTCTGTTGACAGGCTGAACTTCTCTCTGGGTTGTAAGGCTTACAGCCTTGTGAATGTTATTATACTGTATAAAGAAAAGTTGGTTTGTCTTCTACACAGCCATGCTCTCATTTTCTGGTAATGGGGTAATAAACTGTTTTCTGACAGTCCATTCCAGGAATTGTCTAACTTCAGGGTAAAAAGACTCATTCAACACATTTTTAAAAATTAAAATTTCTTAGTCTTATTCCCAAAGCCAGGGGATCTGTATTTTTTTTATTTAAGAGAAAAAAGACACATATAAGAAAGACAAAAAGCAAAAGAGACAAACGACAACAGCAAATCCACAACAGAAACATTATAGGTTTACAAAACAAGATGATAGGAACTTGACAATGGTTGCAATATTGCATTGTTCAAATTAACAGATATATGTTTAAATTAACAGATATATGGTTCAACATGGTTGTTTAAATTAACAGATATAGACATGTAAAATTGATCTAATCATATGAGTATTAACTGATCTTACTCAATAGCTAATACATTCAGCAGTATAGTCATTTTAGTTATCTTACATACACATACATACAGATTTATGTCTTTTTCCTTTTCCCTTCCTTCTTTCCTCCTTTTCCCTTTCCCAATTACTTTTGCTCTTTGAGAAGTTTTTTACCCTTACACAGTATTTATTGTAGATTTTGGATCATATATACTTTTTCAGTTTCTTACACTAGGGAGACAATATGGTATTTACACATGTGGATTGGATTTATCTCACTTATGAGTATGGTCTCAAGTTGTGTCCATTTACTTATAGAAGTCTCAATGCAATCTTTCTTGATAGCTGAGTAGTACTCCATTGTATAAAAATACCACATCTTTTTTATCCATTCTCTGATTGATGGACACTTAGGTTGTTTCCAAGATTTGGCTATCACAAATTGGGTTGCTATAAACATGGGTGCACAAATATCACTGTGGTATAATGTTTTCAGTTCTTCTGGTAAAATGCCCAGAAGCAGGATAGCTGGGTCAAATGTGATCTCTAATTCTAGCTTCTTGAGGAATCTCCACACTGATTTCCGCAATGGTGGTACCAGTCTACACTCCCACCAACAGTGGAGAAGAGCTCTTTTTTCTCCACAGCCCCTCCAGCATTTGGTGTTGGTTGATTTTTTAATCTTGGCCATTCTTTCTGGAGTGAGATGGAATCTCAGTGTTGTTTTAATTTGCATTTCCCAAATGCCCATTGATTTTGAACATTTTTTCATATATTTATTTGCCACTTGTATTTCTTTCTCTGAGAAGTGTGTATTCAACTCAGATGCCCATTTTTGGATTGGGTCCTTGAATTTTAGGGACCTGATTTCTTTTAATTCTTTGTATGTTTTAGATAGAAGTCCTTTGTCTGATGGACAATTGACTAAGATATTTTCCCAGTTCATGGGTTTTCTTTTCACTATGCTGTAGATTTCCTTTGACATGCAAAAACTTTTTAGTAAGATGAGATCCAAGTTGTTGATTCTGGGAAGTGTTTCCCATGCAATTTGATTTTTGTTCATGCACTCTCTGTCTATTCCTATGTCATCAAGGATTTTACCTACTTTGTCTTCTAGCAAGTTTAGTGTCTCTGTTTTAATATTCAGATCTTTGATCCATTTTGACTTTATTTTAGTACATGGTGATAGACATGGATCTAGTTTTAGTTTACGGCATATAGAAAGCCAGTTTTTCCAGCATCATTTGTTAAAGAGGCTATCCTTCTTCCAATGTACATGTTAGGCCCCTTTGTCAAAGATGAGTTGTCTAAGTGTGTTTGTAGTTGTGGCTGTATTTTCTAATCTATTCCATTGATCTTCAGGTCTGTTTTGATTCCAGTACCATGCTGATTTTATCACAGTAGCTTTGTAGTATAGTTTCAAGTCGGGGATTGTGATGCCTCCTGCCTTCCCTTTGTTGCCTAGAATTGCCTTTGCTATTCTAGATCTCTTCTGGTTCCAGATGAATTTCAGGAATGCTTTCTCTAACTCTGTGAGGTAGGCAAGTGGTATTTTGATTGGGATTGCATTAAATCTGTCTAACAATTTTGGGGGAATGGCCATTTTCCGAGGTTTGTTCTTCCTATCCATAAACAGGGAATATCTTTGCATTTTCTGAAATCTTCTTTGATTTCCTATTTCAGAGTAATGTAATTTTCACTGTATAGATCTTTTACTTCCTTTGTTAGATTGATTCCTAAGTATTTCACTTTTTTGGATGTTATAGTGGAGGGTGTGGTTTCCCCTATTTCTCTCTCAGTGAGTTTGTTGTTTGTATACAGGAATGCTATTGATTTTTGAGTGTTGACCTTGTATCCAGCAACATTACTTAATTTGGTTATTACATCTAGAAGTCTTTTAATGGATTATTTGGGGTGTTCTATGTAGAGTATCATGTCATCTGCCAATAATGATAATTTCACGTCTTCCTTTCCAATCTTATTCCCTTTATTTCTTTCTCTTGTCTAATTGCTCTAGCTAATATTTTCAGAGCTATATTGAATAGGAGTGGAGATAATGGACATCCTTGTCTTGTTCCTGATTTTAGGTTGGAAGTTTTCAGTTTTTCTCCATTTAGTAAGATGTTGGCTGTTGGTTTATGATATATGGCTTTTATCAGGTTGAGGCAGAGACCATCTATTCCAATTTTCTGTAGGGTTTTTATCATCAATGGGTGTTGCATTTATTTGAAAGTTTTTTCTGCATCTATTGAGATGATCAAGTGGTTCTTGTCCTTGGCCCTGTTGATCTGGTGTATTATATTTATTGATTTGCATATGTTGAACCATCCCTGCATTCCTGGGATGAATCCCACTTGATCATGGTGTATGATCTCCCTGATAACTTACTGTATTCTATTTGCCAGTATTTTACTGAGGATTTTTGCATCTATGTTCATGAGGGAGATTGGCCTGTAATTTTCTTTTTTGGTTGAGTCTTTCTCTGGTTTTGGTATTAGGGTAATACTTGTTTCCAGGAATTAGTTGGGGAGACTTACTTCCCTTTCAAGTTCATTGAAGAGTTTGAGGAGTGTTGACGTTGTGTTGCCTAAATTTCTTGTAGAATTCAGCGGTGAATCTGTCAGGACCTGGGCTTATTTTTTGATAGGGTTCTAATTACACTTTGAATTTCACTGGCTGAAATTGGGTTATCCAGCAGTTTTACACCTTCTTGGTTCAGCTTTGGTAATTCACAGGTTTCTAGGAATCTGTCCATTTCTTCTGTGTTATCGAATTTTTGTGAGTGAAGGTTTTCGAAGTAGGTGATGATCTTCTGTATTTCCATAGGGTCTGTAGTTATTTCACCCTTTTCATTTCTTATTGCATCAATCTGAGTTTGTTCTTTCCTCTTTTTGATAAAGTTGGCTAGGGGTTTATCAATTTTATTTACTCTTTCAAAGAACTAACTCTTCGATTCATTAATTCTTTGTATTGTTAGTTTCAATTGCATTAATTTCTGTTATGATCTTGATAATTTCCTCCCTTTGGGCTTTGGACTTGACTTGCTCTTCTTTTTGAGAAGCTTGAAGTGCATCATTAGGTTGTTTATGTGTGTTCTTTCCATTTTTCTGATGTGGGAGTTTAGTGCTATAAATTTCCCTCTGAGAACTGCTTTCATTGTGTCCAAGTTCCGGTAATTTGTATTTGTGTTTTCATTCCATTTTAGATATTGTTTAATTTCTTTTTTAATTTCTTCTGTGACCCATTGATTATTTAGGAGAGTATTAATTTTCATGTGTTTATGGGGTTCTTGTGAGTTTTTTTGTCATTCATTTCCAATTTTACTGTGCTGTGGTCAGATAATATGCATGGAAGTATTTCAGTTCCTTTGTATTTACTTAAGCATGTCTTGTGGACCAGTATATGATCTAATTTAGAGAATGACCCATGTGCAGCTGAGAAGAATGTGTATTCTGATGTTGATGGGTGGAATACTCGGTATACATCTACTAGGTCCATTTGTTCACAAGTTTGATTCAGTTCTGTTATTTCTTTGCTGATTTTTTGTTTGGTTGATCTATCTCTCTGTGACAGTGGGGTGTTAAGGTCCCCCATTATAACTGTATTATTATTTATGTGGTTTTTCATATCTATTAAGAATTGTCTTACATAGTTGGGTGCTCTCATATTCGGTGCATATATATTTATGATTGTAATCTCTTCCTCTTGAAGTTTTCCCCTAACAAGTATGTAAGTGACCTTCTTTATCTCTTTTGATCATTCGTGGTTTGAAGTTTGCATTGTTTGCAAGCATAATAGCTATCCCTGCTTTTTTCTGGGTTCCTGTTGCATGGAGTATTGTTTTCTAGCCTTTGATTTTTAGTCTGTGAGTTTCCTTTTGAGTTAAATGTGTTTCTTGTACACAGGATATTGTTGGATTTTGTTTCTTAACCTACTCTGCCAGTCTTTTTCTTTTTATTGGTGAGTTGAGACCATTTACATTGATTGATATAACTGATATGTACTGACTCATCCCTGTCATAATATCTTTCTATTGTTGGTTTTCTACATTTTCTGTTTAATTATTTGCCCTGCTTAGTGGTTTCCTTTTGTTGTTGTTCTTAAGATTGTAACTATCTTTGTCTCTTTCTAGAATGTCTTTCAGTACTCTGTAGTGTTGGTTTGGTGGTCATAAATTTCTTCAGTTGTTCTTTGTCATGGAAGTATCTTATTTGTCCATCAATTTTTAAAGATAGTTTTGCAGGATACATCAATCTGGGTTGAAAGTTGTTTTCTTTCTGGATTTGAAATACTTCACTGCAAGCTATTCTTGACTTAAAGGTTTGTATTGAGAAGACTGCTGTGATTCTGATAGGCTTTCCATCATAGGTGATCTATTTCTTTTCTCTGACAGCTTTTAGTATTTTGTTCTTGTGCTGTATTTCTGATACACTAATTATTGTATGTCTGGGTGAAGATTTATTTTGGTTATGGTCAATTTGGGTTCTGCATACCTCACTTACCTGTATATCAGATTCTCTTCCCGTGTTTGGAAAGTTTTCTGCTATTATTTCTGCAAATAGTCTTCACAGGTCATTAATATTGACCCCTGGTTTTTCATTGATGCCTATTAATCTTATGTTATTTCTCTTGGCATCATCTTGCAGTTGCCAAATTGTTGTTTCTTGGTTCCTTGTTATTTTTAAGAGATCTTTTCTTTCATGATCGTAAGTTTCCATGCTATCTTCAAGGTCTAAGATTCTATCTTCAGTGGTTTTGCCAGCTTTCCAAGGAATTTTCATTTCCTGAGTTTCCCTTTGAATGTGTTTCATGCATTCTAATTTTGTTTTATATTGTTCACTCAAAGTTTCCATCATTGTCTTATGGTCTTCTATTTTTTTATCTTCATCTTCTTTAGATATAGTATTTCTTTCATAATGAGTGTCATTTCAATTTTTAGCTTAGAGATTATTTCTCTATAGAGATTTGAGTTTCTCTATAGCTTCATGGAATTGTTTCTTTACTTCATTTTCTATCATTTCAGAAAGTTCAGTTGTGTGACTCCCACTGTCTTCCATTTCAGTGTCTCTTGGGTTTGTTCTCAATGGGCTGGGTGATTGAGACTGTCTCTTGGTCTTTCATTTTGGCATTTTCTTCTGGGATTTGTGTGGCTGGGCAGGCAGCCTCCTGATGGATTGCACTGGAACACTGTGCTGGGTAGAACTTCAATCCTCCAACATCCGTGTGGCTAGCTAAGGCACACTCCCAGATTATGGTGCTGGATCCTTGTGCTCTGTGGTCTGTGAGGCTGGTCGTGTGTTCCCCTGATGTACTTTGTTGGGTTGCTCTGGGATGCTGGGCTGGACAAAGTTTGTATCCTCCCTGTAGCTAGCAGGGTCATACCCCTGGAGCTTGTTGCCAGGGTCTAGAACCTGGCTGTGTAATGTTTAGAACCCCCATGACCCAGGTGGCTAGCAGAGATGCAGCCCTGGGGTGTGTCACTGGATCTTTAGCCTGGCTGGGTGGAGTTTGAAATCTCTGGGACCCAGGTGGCTAGACAGAACACACCCTGGAGTGTGGCACCACCTGGACCTTGTGTCTGGCTGTGAGGATTTCAGAGCCTCTGGAGTGTGGGGCAAGCCCGGGCGAGTCCCAGGCGTACAGTGCCAGGGCCTTGCTCCTAGTTGGGCAGGTTCACAACCTCTAGGACCTACTGTGCAGCCACACCCCTGAATGATGGAGCTTGCACCTTGTGCTCTGATGGGCAGAGCTCAAATTCTCTAAGGCCCTGCGGCTACGCTGGCCACTTCCTGATGAGCAACTCTGGGGCTCTGGGCTGGGCTGGGCTCCGTACCTCTGTGTCCTGTGAGGCTGGTTGGGTATTCCCCTGATGGATTGCGCTGAGACACTGAACTGGGTAGAACTCGATCCTCTATGCAGCTAGTGAGGGTGCACTCTTGGAGTGTGTTGCTGGACCCTTCACCTTAGTGGGTGGGGGTCGGAACCTCCAGGACCCAGGCAGCTAGGCAGAGCACACCCCGGAGTGTGGTACCACCTGGACCTTGCATCTGGCTGAGTTCAGAGCCTCTGGAGCATGGGGCAAGCCCTGGCGAGTCCCAGGCATATAGTGCTGGGGACTTGCTCCTGGTTGGGCGGGTTCCCAACCTTTAGCGAGATCTGCATTTTAATGCCTCTCCTAGGCCGTTCTGTTTCTGATGATGGCCCACACAGTGAAAACAGAGCTCACATTTTTTTACTCACTTGATGCAATGTCAAACAGAGATTCAGATAATTTGCTTTACTCTTGTGTTTTTATCTTTGAATTCATAATGTTTTTTGATTTCAACATGTTTGTCTCCTCTGGAATTATGACTTTACCACAGAATTGTGTAACTTTTAAAATAACAATATGAAAAAACTTTTCTTAGATTCATTTTGCTTTTGGACAGTCCTATCAGATTTCATATGTTGCAGTGACACAAATCTATAAAATCTTTTTATGATCCTTCTAGCTTGAAGAGTTTCGAGTCTTCTGTAGTAATTGTCCAAAATTCAGTTACAAGATAATGATTTTCAATTACTGTTCCACCACCCAGTCTAGTAATTAAAGTAACCTCTTGAAGGCTTTTAGGTTACTCATCTCTGTAATGACACATACCTCAATGGATTGTAATGAAAATTGAATAAGATAAGGTATGTTGACTTCATAAACTGCAAACATTAAAGGAATGTCCGTTGACTTAGCTGCTATTAGTTTCAGACCAGAGTATTGCCGTTGGCTTTTTTCAGAAGGATAATGTCGCTGAAACAAAACTGGGCTGTAAAAGCTGGTATCAGCCAGTGCACTGTCAGCATACCCGCAGCCCTACCCCAGGTTCCCATGTGCACAAGGGCTACTAGTGGATTGCTTCAGGAGAAATGAGAGGACAGACACCAGCGACACTAGCCTGGCACTCATTCCCCAAGCCTGCCATGAAGACGATGCCTGATCCCCAAGAAGAGAGCTGCAGTGTGATCCCGTTAAAGAGAATTTGTACCCAGAGCTACAAAGGGGAGCTCTGTGCATCAAGGTCGGTGTGGATGAACGAACAGAATAAAGACTGAGACTACCCAGGAGTTGGCAGCTTTGGGAACCATAGATGGCTCTAGGAAGAAAAGTATTGTGTTCCAAGCGAGGAATTGGGTACCAGCAGTGGTGGTAGCAAAGAATTGCTGCCTTTGAAAGGCTTGTTGGCAGAAGGGTTTTATGAAGGGACTGAAGGAGAGAAATTATTGGCACATGAGTCAACCTTGGGGATTGTGAGAAAAAACTGTGGAAGTTTGGGGAAGGATGCATAGTGCTTGGCTGTTGGAGTTTCTCCAAGCTCAGGATAGAATTTTCTCCTTGTTCTTAATCTTCTTTTGAACAGACTTTCTTCTTGGTTGATGGCACCAAAAATATATACCCTTAGTTGAAGTCTGTGGTCTAAACTCCAAATAGACACATACTTCTGCCTGTTTCGTCGCTGCCTTTCCTGTCTCATGGGTACCTCTGACTCAGGGTTTCCCAAAACACAGCCGCAACCAAACCTGATCTCGTATTCCTTGGATCCATTCATGATTCTATATCTATTCAATTGTACCATTTTTTCTCTTTGTCATCATTTCAGTCACTCCATCAAGTCCTCTCAATTTTATGCCTAAATATGCATGATTCAGGCTGTCTCTCTCCATCTTGCATCAATGTGATGACCACATCTTCCCCTTGAGCCACTCATGAGTCTGCTCACTGGCTTTCCCACAACCTCTCACCTTCCTTCATTTTACCTTTGAACAGCTTCCAGATTGATCCTTTAAAAAGACAGATCTATACTGTTGTGTCATCCACTAGCAATGAACCCCTCAAAGATCCTGCATTGTTTTTAGGGGAGAGACTGGAGTCCTCACTGTGGCCGCTGTGATCACAGGTGAAGTCCATCTTAGTAGCAGCTTTTTTCCTTTGTCCTCTTCCTCCAGGTCCTTCTTTAGCTTATTGGAAGCTCTCAGCTCATTCTCAAGCCAAGGGTTTTCATCTGTGTTTGCCAAGAGATTCTTTCCCCTCCATCATCTAGTTAATTCCTTGATTGACAGGCCAGAGAATGCAGCATTAGAACCAAAAAAAAAATCCCTTGCTCTGTGCTACATTCTTTGAGCACCTGGACTTTCCCACTCTGACACTTAGGACACTGGCCGTCTCTTCCTGCAAGGGGTGACTTCTTTTCAGGGAGGGACCATGTTGATCTTGTTTGCTTTTATGTCACCAGTGCCTGGCATAGGTGACATAATCGTAGATATTTTGTAAATAGCCAGTAATTAAATAAATATGAAATTCTGAGAATTTCTTCTCGAGGGTACCTCTAACCTATTTCAGTAGTGTTCTACCCCGTGGTTTGTCAAAGCCCCGTGTTATCAGCCCAGCTGGATGCGCATGCCAGGCATCTAAGATTGTTAACCAAAGAGCACGTTTGTTCTTTCCCCGAAAAGTAATTACTGGTCGCTAAATATTCAAACATACATTGAAAAAGCAGCTCATTACATTATGTTAAGAAATAAATTACTATTGCTAATTGCTTCTAGTAGTTAATTACTTCTAATTATTAGTCTGAGTAATAAATTACAGCTTCTGATTATGTTGTGGCACAGTTGGAGCATTCAAAAATGTGACTTTCACAGTTGTTTACATCAGAATGTGTTTATGGAATTACAGAGCCATAATTACCCCAAATAACTGGTAGCAAAAAATAATAAACTTTTGATAAATTCAATTGAAATATGTCATTTCTTTGTCAGCTCATTTAGAAGATCCAGCATTAAAACGAAATAACCATGATTGACTTTTCCAATCTCTTCAGGGAGTAACAATATGTTAAAAATTGAGATTTTTGTTTTATTTTGGTTGAATGAGAATAAATTTAGAGTTTCTTTTGTTATTTAAAACAAGAACAATAAGCAGTCTTCTAGTAGTGCTAAAAATTAGGCCACACCATCAGCCAACAATTCATAGGATGAAATAAATTAGGGCTACTTGGAACACACTGTAAAAATAGTAAAAACTCCACAAGTATTTTATTGAGTTATAATGCATCTAAAGTATACAAACTTTAAATGTAGAACTTTCATACTTCTAAACCCCTAGCTTGATTGAATTCGTTATTTCATTTACCAATCTTGCCAGACAAATGACAAAATTACGTAATCTATGGTAAACTGGGACTGACTTTATTTTTAATACTCCTACTAATCGCTGCAATCATATATCATCTCTATCTTTTCTCCATGGACGTCTGCCACCATCCCTTGTGTGCTTGACCCAATTTTCAGTGGTCCCCAAGATCATTATGTCTCCTGTGTAATCCCCTCCCTTTGAATGTGGGTGGGACCTGTGACTTGCTTCACTAGATTGTGGCTGAGGTGATGGGCTGTGCCTGATTGCATGTGAGTGGTTATGGAATGAACTACAGAAAAATTCAGAACCTGCCTGTCTCCCTCTCTTGCTGGCTCTGAAAAAGCCAAGCTGGGAAATAACCCGTGGCAATGAACTACGATCGCCTCTAGGTGAGTAGTCCTCAGCTGACAATCAGAAAGAAACTGGAGCTGTGGATCCTACAGCCACAAGGAACTGAATTGTCTGCAGCCTGCATAAGGTTGGAAACAGATCTTTCTCAACTGAAGCTGAGATAAGGTGTCAGCCCCAGGTGATGTATAATAGAATTCTTGTGAGATCCTAACCAGATGCCTCCACAAAGCTCTCCTTAGAATCCTGTCTCACAGAAATTGTGAGATACTAAATGTGTTGTTTTGAGGAGCTAGTACCTAGAATTTTCTCTTCCTATTGTCCCTGACAATTATGAATTCATCAGAGAGGGATCTTCTAGGCAAGATTATTAGAAGTTGCCAACAGTACACCTCTCGAGTGCTGATACATGGTTCAGTTAACAGAGCATAGGATTAAGGACGGAAGCCCTGCTAGTTTGAGCCAGGTGACATCACCACATCAATGAACGTAAAATGGTGGAATGTCAGTGATTCCACGGACATAAGTACTTCTTGAGTCTCCCACAAATAGCTATTAGCTTTGATTAAGCTGTTTAATTTCATTGTTTCTTCTTCCTTACCTGTCCAACCAGGAATAATAATAATTAAGATGTATTACAATTTTACTTACTTTATCTTATTTTATCTTCATAACTGTCAGTGGCAGGTATTAGTAACTCCGTTTTCAGAAAAGAAAATTGAGGCTTAAAAAGAAAAACAATTTAAGGATATGTGGTAGCATAGGTAGGATTCAAACCTGGCTGAGTTGATTCCACAAGTCACGCTTTTGAATTTATTGTGCTACAATTCTTTCATCAGGGTAATGCTATGGCATGGTCACAAAAAAATTGGGCTTTCTGTCCAGATGGATCTGGGTGTGAAATATATTTTTATTCTTGTGTATCTTCTGGGAAAGTTACTTCTCTGGACTTCAATTTGCTTGTTTAAAATATGTGGATAAAAGTAGCTACCTCATAAAATTCTTTTGATAATCAATTGAGTTTATACTGCAAAGGTCATAGTAAGCAGTCAGAAAATGCAACTCTGTTTACTAGTATCATGAAGTAAAAATGAATTTATATGCGTAAAAGCATTTTTTTTTATTTAAGAGAAGAAAAGACACAGATAAGAAAGACAAAAAGCAGAAGAGAAAAACAACAACAGCGAATCCACAACAGTAACATTATAGGTTTACAAAACAAGATGATAGGAACTTGACAATGGTTGCAATATTGTGTATTGTTATCTTCAACATGGTTGTTCACATTAACAGATATAGACATGCAAAACTGATCTAATCATATGAGTATTAACCGATCTTTCTCAATAACTAATACATTCAGCTGTATAGTCATTTTAGTTATCTTACATATACATATATACAGATTTATGTCTTTTTCTTTTTCTCTTCCTTCTTTCCTCCTTTTCCCCTTCCCAATTACTTTCTTAACTAGTGTCTTGGTATGTTGTAACATTTATTGCAAATATGTAGTCCTTAATTATTTGGAAAGTGGAGAGCTGCTTATATAATTAGTACAAAGTAACACAATGACCAACTAATTAAGTAGTAGGTCCAAGAGAATTAACCAAAAAAAGAAAAAGAGTAAATCATTTGACTGTCATCAGAGAATAGGAACATTTTGTAGGCAAAAATTAACAAATTTTCCATTTGGACAAGTCCCAGACCACAGAGACATGCACACACATGGGGACTTCTTAAAGATCAATGAATACTAGAACTTGCCATTTCATTTCCCTTTTTGGTTTATAATTAGTTGTTTAGGCAAAGCTTGTCAGGCAAATAATCTGGAAGGAGAAGGAGGATTGTAAGCCAAGGAGTGACAACATATGACTTCAGTTTTAAAATAAAACTCTGTCTCCTAGATTGAGAAGAGGCTGCAGGGAGACTAAGTAGGAAGCAGGAGGCAGAGGTTATTATATAAGAACGCTGTGGGTCAGAGTGACTGCAGTAGAGATGAGGAAAAGAATTGTTTGAGTTTGGATTTGCTTTAAAGATAGAGGTAGTAAGAGTTGCTCATGGATTTTATATGTGGAGAAGGGAGAAGGGAATGGGGAGAGAGGAAGGGGAGAGATAGGTAAAGACAGAAGGGAGGAGGGACAGAGTAAGGAGGAAGGAAGAGAAGGAAAGGGGAGAGAGGGAGAGGGAGGGGAAGGGGAGAGGGTGAGAGGGAGGGGAAGAGCGGGGGAGGGAGAAAGAAAAGTAAGAAGAAGGGGAAGAAGGAGAAGGAGGAGAGAGAAGAGAGATTGAGATTGATTAAGGATGACTCTGCAGTGAGCTCTGGAAGGATGGAGTGGGTACTCAGGTGGAGGTAGCTGCTTGAGAGTTGGGCTGAAGTGGAGGAGCAGGTTGAGCTCTCTAGATGTGTGCACAGCAAGCATTAGATGCTTGTTAACGTCCACTTGGAGATGCTAAGAGGCAGGAACAAATCACAAGCTCAGGGAAGCATTTGAGTTGTTGGTATGCATTTGAAACCTGATATGTGGTTGGTTGATATTTAAAATCAGGAGCCTTGACATGCTCTCCAGAGGACTAAGGTACAGCAAGTAGTGATGATGGCCTGGAATGGGGTGGTGGAGGTAGGAGGGGTGGGAAGGGGTTGAGCCACAATCAGAGTAAATGGCATTGAGGGAGCAGATCCTCAAGGTGTGACTCTGTTTGGTCACCTGAGGGGTGAAAGATTGGATTCTGTGAGATGTGATGATCAGGGAGAAGCAGGCACCAGGGCTCATCAGGACTCATCCAGGACATGGTGGAGGTTCAGGGTACCTGTGACTGGGCAAAGCTGTGTAGTGGCAATCAGGGGGTTCATCAGGGAGCACGAATACCCTGAATTCTTAAAGGAAGAACATATAAAGCAGTGATGGTACAAAGGCATAGCCTAGACAGGAAGGCCTGAGCTCTGTAGCTGTAATGGTTGATACACTGTGCCAACTTGAGAAGTCCTTACCACTCTAGGATGTTGTTCATTGGGTCAACATGAGAAGTCTGGAAGTTTAACTAAGTGACTCAGCAGGGGACCAGGTCCTTACTGTGTAAACATCCTGAGCCTGTGACAGAGGAGGACATGGAGATGGTGTGAGTGCCACACCCAACTCAGGACAGGCAACCTGCTTACAATAGAAAGGAGGAAAAGAGGCTTCTCCTATTCTGCTCTTGTTACTTTTGCTGTCTTCTGCCACCTTGAAGTGTGGCCCCTGTGCTATGTGCCACCCTGCCTTGGAGCCAGCTGCTTATGGACTGAAACCTCTACAAACTGTGAACTAAATAAACCTTTCCTTCCTTAATATTGGGTGTCAGGTATTTTGTCTCAGCAACGAGAGAAAAGTCACTAAGGCACTAGGCCATAATCCCAAAACTCTGGTCCCAAGGCTGCTGCTTTCTTTCTTCTTACTGCTTAATGTTGTCCAGTCAGCAGTTAAGATAGGTAGAGAGCTGAG
>RJWM01024066.1:0-31226 GCA_004363535.1 Dasyprocta punctata | reverse complement strand
CACAGCCCCGCACAGGTGCCCCGGCGACACTCACGATCTCGCACTCCCTGCGGACCACGCTGACCTGCGTGAGGATCTGCAGCACCGAGGCCTCTTCCACCAGCAGCTCCTCCAGTTGCTTCTCTGTGGGGACGGGGCGGGGACACGGCGGGGACAGGCTTAGCCTCGTCCTGAGCTCCCGGGAGGGCAGGCATGCGATCGAGGCCAGGGGTCGCACCCGCTGCGGGCGGGGGGTACCGACTGCTGGTCCTTTGGTTTGTGTCCGTACCGGGGACGGAACAGGGCCTTCATCTGTGCCCCACCCGCAGCCCTCTGTATCTGAGGACATGATCTTGCCGAGTTGCCTGAGTCAGGTATGAATTTGCAGTCCTCCTGCCTCAGCCTCCCCAGTGCTAGGATCACAGGTGTGTGCTAACATGCCTGGCTTCCTTTTTATTTGAGGAATTAACAAAACTATGTACTGGGGCTGGGTGTGGTGGTGCGTGCCTATGAATCCAGCACTCAAAGAGGCTGAGGCAGGAGGATCCCTGAGCTTGAGTCAGTCAGACTGGGCTATCTAGAGGGACCTGACTCATAAAACCACCAACCCACTGGCCTGAGAATGCGCTTGGGCCCTGTGTCTATGGAGAAAACCAATCATGGGTTAAAAACACTCAAAAAAAAAAAAAAAAAAAAAAAAAAAGCCAAACTGCACCCCTACTGGACACACAGACTTTTCCTTTCTGAGCTGCAACCTGGGCTCCGCTCCCCTGGGCCTCATTCCCCCAAACGACGTCGCAGCCAGCTGGCTGTGTCACACTGTGCCCCCAGCCCCGTTCCGGGTCCTGATGCCAGGGCGACTGAAGCCAGGGGCGGACATGTGTAGATCCTTTAGGAACACCAGCTATTTCACAGAAAGGACTCATGTCACTGGACCTCGCTGTCCGTGGGGGCATCCTGGAACCCATTCCCTGAGGGAACCGAGGGCCAACCGTTCATTTCCTGACACCGATGTTTTTTAAAGTAAAAGCCAGGCCCAGTGGTGTGGGCCTGCAGGCCCTGTTACTTGGGAGGCTGAGGCAGGAGAATTGCTTGAGCCTTGACGTTACGAGGCTGACCTGGGACACACAGCAAGAACCCTTCTTCCCAACAAATAAACGAAGATGCAGTGGCAGCTTCTGACTTGAGCCACTCCCAGGCCAGCGCTCGGCCACCCCACCCAGCCGCCACCACGCAGAGGGTAGAGAGGTCTCGGGCCCTGCATGCCCTGGTCTGCGCCCGAGGCCCGGCTGGCAGACACAGCCCCCTCGGGGAGCTCTGCTTTCCTAACTGGGCCGAGACTCCTGAGTGTCCCACCCCGCCCCACCCCACCCGGCCACTCACTGATTTGCTCCTCGATGGCGTGCACCAGGTGGATGTCGTACTGGGTCACCAGCGTGATGGCCTGGCCCTGCCGCCCTGCGGGGACATGGGGTCACAGGGTGGTTACGGGGCCTGGGGCTGGGCGGAGGAGGGACCTGTGACAGGACGACAGGTGGACGGTGGCCCTGTGCCCAGGGAGCTGTGGGGCACTGGGGTGAGGGAGCTCTGCCCACAGGTGTGTGTGAGACAGACAGACAGACAGAGATACGACTGCTTTCTTTTTGGCTTGGCCGCCCGGGAGGTCAGGCTCAGTGATGTCAGATAGGAGCTGAGGGGCCTCAGCCTGGCCTCCGCCCTGCAGTTCCAGGTCAGTCCCCATGGCCTGGCACCCATCAGGTGACGGATGAGGCCGGCCCACGGCCGCAGTGTCAGGATGGAAGGCCAGGCACGGCCTTTGGCGTTCTGTGGACACCAGGGTGGAACCCGGGAGCTGGCTGTGCTGGGCCAGTGCTCACCATCGCCCCACTGCACCTGAAGGACAGGCCGCCACCCCACACGGGCCCCGTCCCACCCGGCCCCCCCAAGGCCCGTGGGCTCACCTGCGCGGGCGGTGCGGCCAACACGGTGGATGTAGATCTTGGGGAGCCCGGGGGTGTTGTGGTTGATGACCACCTGCACTGTGGGGATGTCCAGGCCCCTACAGGCAGAGGCTGCTCAGTGGGGGAACGGAGGCTGGGGCTCCCGGAGGCAACTGGGCAGCTGTGACCAGGGGCTGCCTGACCGGTGCCCAAGAGCCGCTCCCCGTCCAAGCCGTCGTGGGGCCGCGGTGGCCGGAGCCTGGCCCAGGGTGGCTCACCGTGACGCTACATCCGTCGCAATCAGGATCCGGTAGATGCTGGACTTGAACTTGGCCAGGGCCGCGAAGCGCTCTTTCTGTGGGGCCGGGGAGGGCGTCAGGGTTAGAGTGGCAGTGATGTCCCCAGGGCTGTGCCCCCGAAGGGCATTCTTGTCCCCGCTCCTCCCTTCTCCGTTTCCTGGCCGCCATGAGGAAAGCGGCTCTGCGGCCAGGTCCTCCCCACTGGAGCTGGCCGTCCCTGGACCGAGTCCCCTAAGCCGTGAGCCAAAATAAACCCTCTTCCTCCGCATCGCGGGTGTTGGGTGTTTTGTCCTAGTGCCGGGAAGGTAACCACCGAGCCCAGGACAGGCCGGGCCCCTCGGCTTAAGTCTCGTGAAGCTCGGGCCTAGAACCAGCCTGGACAGTGCCGGACGGGAGACAGACACGGCGAGAAGGCCATGCCCAGCAGGGACGCTGGAGACAAGAGACACCTGCTGTGACCCCAGCACTCCGGGAGGCTGAGGCAGGAGGTCCAGCCCAGCCTGAGACCCTGTCTCAAAGAACCAAAAGACAAAACCAAACCAAACCACCCCAGACAGACGCAGGGGTCCGTGCCAAAACCTCAAGGTGGGGAGCGTGGGGTGGCGGCCTGCACCTGCTTCATCATGGAGTGGAGGGCCACTGCGGGAAAGTTGAACTTGCGTAGCATCATACACAGGATCTGGCAGGTCCTGGAGGGACAGAGGTGACCGCTGACCTGTCCTGCCCCTGCCTCCCCCAGCGACACCAAGCAGGGTGGCCTTGTGCACCCTAGAAATGAGAAGGGATACCAAGTGCGGGAGCGCACGCCTGTAATCCCAGCACTCAGGAAGCTGAGGCAGGAGGATCCTTGTGAGCTTAAGGCCAGCCTGAACTACATAGTGATACCCTGCCTCAAAAAAAACAAACCCCCAGCACTCAGAAGGCTGAGGCAGGAGGATCGTTGAGTTCGAGACCAGCCTGGACTACAAAGTGAGTTCAAGGCCAGCCTAAACTGCATAGTGAGACCCTGTCCCAAAAAATAGGGCCAGGAGCTGGGTGTGGTGGCGCACACCTTTAATCCCAGCACTCAAGAGGCTGAGTTAGGAGGAGTGTTGTTACCTCGAGGCTGGCTTGGGCTGCAACATGAGCGCAAGGCCGGCCTGAGCTACATAGTGCGACCCTGCCTCAAAAAACTAGGGCTGGGAGTTTGGCTCAGTGGCTTAAACGCCTGCCTGCCAGGCATGAGGATGTGAGCTTGACCCCCGGTGCTGCTAAATAAATAAATAGATAAATAAAAATAGGGCCAGGGATCTAGCTCAGTGGCGTTAGCACCTGCCTGGCACCAAAAAAAAAAAAGGAAACCCCACGAACAAATAAACAACAACAACAACAAAAACCCAAAAGGACAAAACTATGACGACAAAAAACCCAAACAAAAACCATGGGAAGAAGTGCGGGCACAGGAAGTCCCACTATCCCCTCTGTCAACCCCTCCCCAGCCCCGAGGAAGTAGGCCTTGGCCCTGGCCCGGGTTTCCCCAGCGCACAGAATCCCACACAACAGCGGTACGGGGGTGGGACATGGCCCAACAGCAGAGGCCATGCTCAGCACACATGAAGCCCTGGGCCCCCGAAAGGGGCCTAGCCGCCCACAGCTGGACACTGCCACGCCTGGAGCCACCCTGCACCCAGCTCTTCTCTCCCAGAAGCCTGACCTCTGCTCTTCCATCCTGCCATTCGCCCTGGCAGGGGCCGGGGCCGCAGGGGCCCCCGCATCAGTGGGTGGTCACTACTGCCCACCCGAGGGCACCATGGTGGCCCCGCCCTAAACTCACTTGCACGTGTTGGTGAAGATGATGATGGACCAGTCCTCGTGCTCGTCCTGGAAGTTCTGCACCAGGTGCACCAGGTAGGCGTCCTTGACCTTCTCAGGCACCAGCAGGTAGCGCTGGTCCAGCTGCTCCACGGTGCGGGCCCTGGGGAAGCGGGGGTGAGCCTCAGTCTCCCTTCCAGTCATCTGTGGCCGCTAGCCTGCCCTGGCCCACCCTGCCGGTGCCCGGGGACTCACGGGGCCTGCGCCTCCCAGAAGAAGGGCTGGTTGGTGGCCAGGCCCTGCAGCTCCCGGAGCGTGTCGGTGAGCGTGGCGCTGAAGAGCAGCGTCTGCCTGCGCGCCGGCACGGCCGCCAGGATGGTCTCCAGGTCAGCCGTGAAGTCGGTGCAGCCCTGCTCCAGCAGGCGGTCCGCCTCGTCCATCACCTGGGGCAGGAGGCCGAGGCGGGTGACCCTGGCTCCCCCAGCCTTGCTCCCCACCGAGGCCCCGCCTTGCCATCTGCACCAGGACTGGCTTCTCTCTTGCTGGTCCCTGAACTGGCCTTGCCCACTATCTCTAGCTCCTCCCAGGCAATCTGGGGGACCCGTGGTTCCCGAATGGATGATGAGGTGCCCCAGGCCCCCACCCCTAGCCCCAGGGTCGCCGACAGACCAGGAAGCGGATCTTCTTGATGTGGAAGGTGTTGGAGCTTCGGAGGTGGTCAGCCAGGCGGCCCGGTGTGGCGATCACCACGTGCGGTTTCCGGGAGAGCTCCAGGGCCTGGGCCACCATGTCTGGGGGAAGTGAGGTTGGTTGGGAGCTCTGAAGCCAAGGAGGAGTACCCACACCCGGGGTCCACCTGGCCCCCAGTTGTACCCATGCCGCCAACGATGATGCAGTCTTTCAGGCCCAGCGGCTTCCCCAACACCCGGAACTGCTCTGCGATCTGGTAGGCCAGCTCCCTGCGGGTGGTGGGAAAGGCAGGCTGGGTCAGGGCGCCAGTGCTGTGCCCGCCTCCCTGTCAACTCGGTCCCAGGGATCCTTCCTGAGCCCTGGCTTCCCCTCCGTCCTCTCCCATGCGCGCCCTCAGGACCAGGGTTAAACCTTGAGGCCCTGAGCAAGCCAGGAGCATCATGCCAGGCCCGGAGCCGTCTCTGCTCCCTGCCTTTCTGATGCTTTACATGCGGGTCTCTCTGCCTAGACTCCTGGGCCGTGCGCCTTCGGGAGCACCCGTCTGGCCAGCATGCGCGTGCCCGAGTGCTTTCCACTCATGCTATCTTGTTCAATTCTGCAGCGCTCATAAGAGGCGGGGCCTGATTTGCCTTTCATGGGGAAAGTGTAGCTCAGAGAGGTCAAAGTGCTGGCCTTCGAGAACACAGCCGGTGAACCCACCCCCAAGGGACGGTGCAGTGCTCACCTGGTCGGGGTCAGGACCAGGCAGAAGATGCCATAGGGATCCTCCGACAACTTCTGCAAGATGGGCAAGACAAATGCCGCCGTCTTGCCACTGCCTGTCTTGGCACAGCCCAAGCAATCCCGACCTGCACAGAGAGCAAAGCCATGTCACACGCCAGGCGCAGGCAGTCGATTCCATACGCACAAGGTCCCACATCGATGATCTAATGATTGATTGACTGATTGATTGATGCTGGGGACCCAGTCAGGACCTCGTGTGCCGAGCAAGCGATCTGCCACTGAGGCTCAACCCACGACAGCTAACGCTGACAGCTGCTCTGTACCCAGCCCCGCCGACGCCTTTTCTGTTCTGTTACCGACAGCTTTCCATCGGGGGCAACTCGCAAATTCTAGCGAGAACAGAGAGGCTGTTGTCGTTCCCATTAATAAAAAGGGAGACTGAGGCCCAGAGGCTCGCCCAAGACACGCAGCCGGTGAAACTCTCCCTGAGCTCGCAGTCTAAGAAAACTTCGCAGATGACATCGCAGATGACTAAATGCCAACGCTGTCCACTCGGCCACAGGAGCCCGGGCAGGCTCGCGACACACAAGGGTGCCCCTCGCCTCCTGGGACCTGCCTGGGCAAAGGCTACGAGGAGGGAAAGGAGGCGGAAAGAACGAAGACGCTACAAGGGGAAACTTGCGGGCCACACTCACCTTCCAGAATGGCCGGAATGCAGCCGAGCTGCACGGGCGTGGGCTCTTTCAAACCGAGCTGCCGACATTGTTCTACCAGCCAGGACGACAGCCCAAGCTCCGCAAAGCCTCCCATCCTCGCCGGCAGCTCTGAGGGCCTTGTGAGTAGTGCTTCCGGCGCGTACCTATGACGTTGCCGAATTACTTCCCGTTTATTGGATCCGCTTCCTGCGTGGTCCTACCCACTCCTGCTTACTTGACCAATCGCAGCTTTGACCGCAGTTTTTCGGCTTCATCTGAATTCCACATGCTCGCAGGACAGAATGAAACTACAATTCCCGCAGTGCCTTGCGAGGCGCGCTTGCGTCTCCCGCACCCTTACTCCCGTAGAAAAGCCTCCCAATCGGCTCATTCAATGCTATTCAACTCGAGTAAACTACATTTCCCACAGTGCTCTGTGGCCGTGCTTCTGTTTCCGGTCGACGTGTCTTTCCGGAAGAGCAGCGGAAAAGGCGACGGCGATATGGCACCTCCAGCCCCCGGCCCGGTGTCCGGCACCTCTGGGGAGGTGGACGAGTTGTTCGACGTGAAGAACGCCTTCTACATCGGCAGCTATCAGCAGTGTATCAACGAGGCGCAGCGGGTGAAGGTGCGGACGCGCCGGGGCGGGGCCGGTGGAGGCGGGGAGGCGTCCTGGTGGCCGGGCTGCTGCCCCCTCCCTGTCTGTATATAAAACGGATTTCCTTCTCGCGCCGTCTTCTCCACACACTTCTCCACAGTCAGTAAGGAGTAATCACTTTCCCGAACAAAACAGTAACATTGTGTTGTTTTTTCTGGTGAGAGTTGCTGTCTGGACATCCTGAACGGCGTCTGAATAAGGTTGATATTTATGTCACCGTAATAATGTAAAAAACTTTTTTGAAATGGAGTCTGGCAGGGTTGCTTAGGCTGGCCTTAAACTCCTGGGTCTAGGTGATCCTCCTGTCTCAGCCTACCAGCATCCCAAGTAACCGGGAATTAAAGGTGTGTGCCTCTGCCCTGGTTAACGATGATTATATAAGAAATGTATATGCATTGGACACTTTATTTCTGCTGGACTCAGAGAGGGACAAAATAGACAAAATCACAGCTGTCTTAGAATGTCAGCCTAGCAACGGAGACAAACCATGAACAGGAAGATAGAGAAGTCAGGAAGCAACGAGAGAACGGTGTGCTGGGTAAGGCTTGGCCATTTGAGAGCTGGAAAACAGCCCAGCGTGACAGGGCCACCCACAAAGGGACCGGCATCAAAAGGAAGATCAGCGGGGGATGTTTCTCGCCAGATCCCTTAGGCGGGAATGTGGGTGTTGCCTCAGTACTGGGGATTGACTGCGTGGTGCTGAGCCACACCCCCAGCCCTAAAAGCTTTCATTTTGAGATGGGGTCTGACCGAGTTGCTGTGCTGGCCTGGAGTTGGCGATCTTCATGCCTCAGCCTCCCAAATAGCTGAGAGGACAGGTGTGCGCCACTCAGTGGTGAGGCCTTGGGTTCTGTCACCAGCACTGAAAAAGTAGAAGTAAAAGCAAACAAAAATAAAAGTGAGCAAAGAGGGAAGTGACTGTGTAATTACAGCTTGAGATGGGCACTGTGGGTAGAGGGGTGAAAGACTGAAGCAGAGAAGAATGTGCCCTGCTTCACGTGGGCGTGGCCAGATCAGGCCAGGCTCCCCCGGGGTGCCTTTGACCTTGACACTGCAGTGCCAAGGCCGGGATGAGCTCAGGATGCCCCAGCATAAAGGGGGTGGGGGTGGCTCTGCAGAACTTGTGCTTAACATGTGCAAGGCTCCGGGTTCCAACCCTACACAGGCTTGCACGCACACACATACACGTGCATACACACACAGCCTGAAACAAAACCTCAGACAGACTTCAGGAAGCTGTTAGGATGTGCTGAAGTATTATCTCCGTGATACATTTTCCGTGATCATTTTATCTTAGCCAGGGCGGTAGCACTCACCTATCATCCCAGTGTGGGGGAGGCTGAGGCAGGAAGATTGCCAAGACTTCCAGGCCAGCCTGGGCTGGATAGCAAGTTCAAGGCCAGCCTAGACTACGTAGCAAGTTGCTGTCTCAAAAAACGAAAATATAGAAGGCATAATGTTTGCCTATAATCTATTCATGTCCTTTTGTAGCCTTGAAATCATCTCTAGGTGACTTCAGATACCTAATGCAATGTAAATACTAACTAGATAGTTGTCTCCCATGTTGTTTAGTGAATAATGGCAGGAGAAAGAAGCCTGTACCTTTTCACTATGGATGAAGAGTTTTTGTTTTTGGGTTTATTGTTTTTTTGGAGTTTTGGGACAGTGTCTTTGTCATGTCAGCCAGGCTGGCCTCTAACGCACAGCAAACCTCCTGCCTCAGCCTCTTGAGTGCTGGGATAACAGGTGTGCACCTTCCGGCCGCACCACATGAACACCCTTGACCTCCTGCTGCCAGCTGTTGACCCTGTAGATGTGGAACACTTGGGGGGGAGCTATTCTAGGAGCAACTGCAAAGACCTCACAGATTTTTTTTTTTTTTTTTTTGGTACTAAGGATCAAACTCAAAACCTCACGCCTGCCAAGCAGGTGCGTAAGCCACTGAGCCAAACTCCCAACCCTAGTTATTTGAGACAGTCACACTGTGTAGCTCAGGCCAGCCTTGCGCTCACGTTGTAGCCCAAGCCAGCCTCGAACTCACAAGGCTCCTGCTACCTCAGCCTCCCGAGTGCTGGGATTAAAGGCGTGCGCCACCACGCCTGGCTGGCTTCACGGATTTCTTATCTCCCGGCTCCCGCAGGCCGGGCTAGGTGGCGGCCGGGCTGTCTCCCAGGGCTCCTTCCCAGCTGGCCTGGTGGCTGCCGACCAGGGGTTGCCTGGAGCTCCTTGGAGCTGCTCTGTGGAGGGGCGGGATGCTGGCAGGGGCAGACTGGTGGGGACTCCTGCTCACAACGTGACCGCATGCAGCAGCTGGCTGGGCACCGGGACCACGGCCAGCCTGCGCCTGCACTGAAAACCCAGCTCCAGGACCTGGGCTGCAGCTCAGCGGCATGAGTGTCTGCCTGGCAAGCACGAAGTCCTGAGTTCGATTTCCAGCACCAAAAAAAACCCCCCAGCTCCATGTCACCGTGCACCTCCCCACGTGTCAGACAGGGACGATGACACCCGTCAGTGGGGCCTTTGTGCGCAGCAGCGTTGTGTGTGGGGTCTGCCTTGGGCTTCCTCCGGAAGTTTGCGTTGCAGCCGTGTGCAGCTGGAACTGCCCCGTGTTGTAATACGGGGACTCCTAGGCGCCTCTGTGACCCAGGGTAAAGACAGGGGCAGCAGAGTGCTGGTCACTGTGGCTGGACCCAGGACCCATGGCCCCCCTCGGGGCCCTGTCGCCCAGCTGAGATGTCACGTAGCCTTGTGTCATCCCTTGTGAGCTGTGTGCTGTGACCTCACCCCGGGCAGCAGCACGGTCCGGCGGCGGCCCCACAGCCGGCCCTGGCCCTAGCCTCGGTGTTGGCCTCATTTGGGAAGTGTCTTCGAGGATGCGCAGGATCTCTGGGTGATGGTGAGGCTCCCCTGGGAGAAAGTGGAGGGACGCTGAGATGGAGGTGCAGCCCTGGCCCAGGACCTCAGGAGCCCCCGGAACCGGACGTGGCACCGGGAGACCCCCACCTCAGCCGTGGGAGGGACCCTGGCCGGTGGCTGCCTGACTATGAGCTAATCAATTTCCACTGGTTGTTTTTTTTTTTTTTTTTTTTTTTTTTTTTTTTTTTTTTTTTGCGGCACCGGGGATCGAACTCACAACCTCGCACCTGCCAGGGCAGGCTCGTAAGGCACTGAGCCGAACTCCCGGCCCTAGTTTTTTGAGACAGGGTCACACTGTGTAGCTCAGGCTGGTCTTGTGCTCGCACTGTAGCCCAAGCCGGCCTCAAACTCACAAAGGTCCTCCTGCCTCAGCCTCCCGAGTGCTGGGATTAAAGGCGTGCGCCACCACGCCCGGCTTCAATTTCCATTGTCTTTAAACTGAATCCTTGACCCAGCAGCCCCGGGGGGGCCACCCCAGGAGACACCAGGTCGCCCGGCTGTCACCCTGTCCATCAGACACCCAGCAGATGGCAGCACCACCCGGGCGACGGAGCCCTGTGGTCAGGCTCTGGTGACCCCTGAGGCGTAGGGCGGGGACAGCGCCTCCTGGGGCCTCTGGCTGTGTCCCCCCCACCCCATGGCCCGGCCTCCCTACATGCAGATGGGACCTGGCCAGGGGACCGCACGCAGTGGGGGTGGCGCAGCCCCTTGGCGTGGGCCTGTGGCCTCCTCCTGCCTGCCCCAGAGGGCAGCACCCGGGTTTGCAGTCTGTTCCAGGCAGGGCTCTCCCCAGGGGACGCGCCAGACGGGGCAGTGTGTGACATGTGACAGGTGACCAGCCCGCCTGGGGCCCAGGTTAGTGGCTGAGCCTGTGCTTGGGGTGGAGGGAAGAGTGGCGTGTGCCTGTCAATACCGAGTCCAGGTCCTGGCTCACCAGTTGCCCCAGGGAAGAGGGGGGCCCGGAAGCAGCAGCCCCAAAAGGTGGCCCCGGTTTCCACGAGTCGGGGTCTCCCTGGCCCCTTGTGTATGCAGCTGTTCTGCGTCCTGCCGGGAAAGCCCAGCGGGTTTCCCCCTGGGTGATGGGGTTCCCTCCCTCGTCACGGTGTCCCAGGCCCAGCCCGCAGACGCGCTGTGCTTTTGTAACGCACAGGTGTTGTGCCTGGTGCTTTGCCACGTGTCTCTTACTCTGTTTCTCGCTCCTTGTGGTTTTTACACAGGTGACGGCTGAGCCCAGGGCCTTCATACTGAGCTGGAGCCCTGGCCCTTCTTACTTATTTAGTTTAGTTTTGCTTTTTTTTGGTACCAGGGATGGAACTCACAACCTTGCGCCTGCCAGGCAGGCGCTTACACCACTGAGCTAAATCCCCGCCCCTTGGGCATGGTGGCGCACGCCTTTAATCCCAGCACTCTGGAGGCTGAGGTAGGAGGAGCGTTGTGAGTTCGAGGCCGGCCTGGGCTACAACGCGAGAGCAAGGCCGGCCTGAGCTACATAGTGCGACCCTGCCTCAAAAAACCAGGGCCGGGAGTTTGGCTCAGTGATTTAAGTGCTTGTCTGACAGGTGCGAGGTTGTCAGTTCAACCCCGGTGCCACAAAAGAAAAAAGAAAAAAATCAATCAATCAATCAATCCCTGGCCCTATACTTTTGACACAAGGTCTCACTACACAGTTCAGGCTGGCCTTGAACTCACTTTGTAGCCCAGGCTGGTCTGGAACGCACAAGGATCCTCCTGCCTCAGCCTCCCGAGTGCTGGGATTAAAGGCATGTGCCACCACGCCCAGCTTACTTTTTTAGTTTTATTTATTTATTTATTTATTATGCTGCTTTTTTTTTTTCTTGTGGCGTCAGGTATCGAACTCACCACCTCGTGCCTGCCAGAGAGGTGCTTAGGCTACTGAGCCAATCTCCCGGCCCTAGTTTTTTGAGGCAGGGTTGTATTAGGTAGCTCAGGCCAGCCTTGTGCTCTTGTTGTAGCCCAAGCCGGCCTCGAACTTACAATGCTTCTCCTACCTCAGCCTCTAGAGTGTTGGGATTAAAGGCGTGCACCACCACGTCCGGCTCGAGTGCTGTACATTTTAATTTTCAGTCAGCATCTTGCTAAGTTCCCTAGGTTGGCCCCACAAAATCCTCCTGCCTCAGCCTCCTGAGTGCTGAGATGGCCTCCTGTCTTTCCAGAGCTGTCTCCGGGCTCCCGGTGTGTGGCTGCGGGACTCAAGGGCTTTGCTCTTGGTTCGCCTGTGACTCCTGCAGCGCGAACGGGAGGGAAGCCACGCGGGTCTGACCCTCTCAGCCCCGTCCCGGGCGACCTCATTGTCCTTGATTCTCGTGGGAGTGTGGTGGTCCCCCAGGGCCAGTGATGCGTCCCATGTTGTACCCGTGGCCGCCGGGGCCACCCTGTGCCCCTCACAGCGCTGCACCGAGAGCCGGCGTTGGTCTTGGTCTCTCCCGAGGGTGGCTTGGGGAACCCAGGCTGGACACCGCCGTGGGCGTCCTCTTTGGAGAGAACCGAGGCTCATTTGGTTAGGGGACCGTGTTCCAAGTGACGGCTGCCAAGGCCTGGGCAGAGTGACTGGGGCTCCCTGGGGCTGGGACCGCTGGGCGCCCCCAACCTGCCCGCCCTGTCCCCGCAGCTGTCCAGCGCCGAGCGGGAGGTGGAGCGGGACGTCTTCCTGTACAGAGCGTACCTGGCGCAGGTGAGCGTGGGCGGCGGGCCAGCCCCACAGCGGATGCAACTGTTCAGTAGGCTGAGGCAGGAGGCTCGTGAGTCGAAGGCTAGCCTGGACATTTTATTTAGGTCTCGCCTCAGGATAAGATAAAGCTGGCTGGGGAAGTAGCATTGCACTCCTTGGGCCCAACCCCCAGCACAGAGGGAGGAAGCCACAGGACCCCCGAGGAGTGGGACCCGCAGTGGGAGGCCTTGGGATGGGCCCCACCCAGGGGTGATGGCCCACGGCCTCTGGGGTGAGCAGGGCCAGGGCCTGTTGTGCAGGGCCAGTGCTGCCCTGCCCCGGGCAGTGTCCACCTTCCCTGGGCACCAGGGGAGGGAGCTGGGATAGGGCGGGTGGGAGGGCTCCAACTCACGCCTGTGACTGTGACCCCTGCTGGCCTCCGGGGTGCTTCCCTGGTGTCACTGAGGCTGGGGCTAGAGGTCCCTGGGCCGGGCGGGACCCTGCTTTCATGCTGGCAGCTGCACCAGGAGCATAGATATCCGCCCAGGATTTCTACTCAGGAGGCTGAGGCAGGACGGTCTCCAGTTGGAGGCCCGCCGGGGTGACTTAGCGAGGCCCTCCTGGAAGCCGGGCGGGGCTGACTGGGCGCCCTTCGCCCCTCGCCCATGCAGAGGAAGTATGGCGTGGTGCTGGACGAGATCCAGCCCTCCTCGGCCCCCGAGCTGCAGGCTGTGCGCATGTTCGCGGAGTACCTGGCCGACGAGGCCCGCAGGTGAGGCTGCCAGGTGGGACAGAGCGGGCGGCGGGCAGGACAGGCGGGCGCAGCCCCCAGCCGGGACCTCCTGCCTCCCTGTGCCTCAGTTTCCCTCACCTGCGTGGTATATTCTGGTGTACACAAGTCTCGGGCTCTGTCCGAGGCAGAAGTAGCATGTGTGTGGCGCTGTGGGGACAGTCAGGGACAGGTGTGCCGGGCCCCCTCGAGGCCTCGGGGCTCTCCGCACCCTGATGGAAACATGGGGTGCCGCTCAGGGCTCCGCCTGACGCCGCACAGACCTTGGCAGGGGTTGGGCGGTGGGGCCCCGCTGCGTGGGTGGCCAGGGGGACCCGGGGCAGGGCGCAGGGCACTCCCGAGCGGCCGTGTCTTGCAGGGACGCCGTCGTGGCCGAGCTGGACCGGGAGATGAGCCGGAGTGTGGATGTGGCCAACACCACCTTCCTGCTCATGGCCGCGTCCATCTACTTCCACGACCAGAACCTGGACGCAGCCCTGCGAGCCCTGCACCAGGGCGACAGCCTGGAGTGGTGAGTGCCGCCTGCGCCCGCACGCCTGGCTCTTTTTTTTTTTTTTTTTTTTGCGGCACCAGGGATTGAACTCACAGTCTCACACCTGCCAGACAGGCGCTTAAGCTGCTGAGCCAAACTCCCGGTCCTGGGTTTTTGAGGCAGGGTCGCACTCTGTAGCCCAGGCCAGCCTCGAAGTCACAGCCTCCTGAGTGCTGGGATTAAAGGCGTGCCCCACCACGCCCAGCACGCCTGGCTGTTTTGCTTTGCCATGCAGGCTGCTCCTGATCGCCAGGGCTCGAGCAGTCCTCCTGCCTCAGCCTCCCCAGGAGCTGAGCTGCAGCTCCGCACCTCGGCGCCTGACCACGGGGGTGATCTCGGCGCGTTTCCCGTGCGTGGCTGACGCTGGGCGGGGAAAGGGGCAGCCGGCACGGGTCCCGGGGGCCACTGGAGGCTGGAAGGTCACAGGCAAAGCCGGTCCTGTGAGGGCGGGCCTCGCGGTGTTGTGGTGCCGTGGTGCTCGCTCATCTTCCTCAGGCGCCCGCCGGCTTCCACAGAGAGCCTGGCCGCCTCGCCTTTCAGGGGGCCTGCCTGCCCAGGCCGTTGGCTTCTACTCCAGTTCCTCGGAGGCTGAGGCAGGAGGGCTGCAAGTTTGAGCCCAGTCTGGGCTACATAGTGAGACCCTGCCTCAAAATAAAAAGGGCAGGGGGTGTAGCTTATGGCCCAGAGGATGCCCCAGGGCTGCTAGAACCAAGACCCGAAAAGAACAAGACGGGCTTCAACAGGAGCTCCGGGGGAGCTGCGGGGGTGGCGGGTGGCCCCATGGGCCACCGCGGGGCTGTGTGAAGGGGACCCGTGTCTCTCGGGCAGCACCGTCCCGTCTGCAGGGCCGGGCAGGTGCTGTTAGGACAGCAGCCGCGGGCAGTGAGAACCCGCCGTTCCCCGAGGGCAGGGCAGAGGGCGTGCTGTCCGCTGCCCCATCGCCCCGGGCTCTGCGCTGTGCGCCCAGCCGTGCTCCTGGGGACAGGGCCTGCAGCCCTCTGGCCTGTCCAGGCAGGGTGGGGACAGAGGGTGCAGGGACGCGTCTGTGCCCCTCAGCAGAAGCCCCCGCAGCAGGGAGAGAGGCCCCGGGCCCAGTGTGTGCAGGGCCTCGGCTTCCCTTGTCACCCTGCAGATACATAAGTAAGGAAATAAAAAGCGGAGGGCGATGCTGTCATCCCAGCACTCTGGAGGCTGAGGCAGGAGGATTGCCTCGATTTTGGTACCAGCCTGGGCTGCATAATGAGCTCAGGAGCAGCCTGGACTGCGCGGTGAGACCCTGCCCCAGAAAACTGAAACAAAAAACCAACAAGCGGGGCTCAGGCCCAGCTGCTGGCGCCTGGGCCAAGGCTGGCTCCTGCCTGGCAGGAGGACGGGAGACCAGGGGCCCTGAGCCGTCCACGGAGGACGTCAAGGCGGGAAGTGGGGGGTCCTAGGAGCGGGTGCCGGGCGGGGTGGGGGAGCAGGGACGTTCTGGAAGGGGAGCCCAGCATCTGCGCCCGCTGACGCCGCCGCCTGTCCACAGCATGGCCATGACCGTGCAGACCCTGCTGAAGCTGGACCGCCTGGACCTGGCCCGGTGAGCTGCGGCCCCACCCGCTCTGTGCCTCGGTTTCCCCGTGGGGGGCTCCGGGCCCAGCCACTGAGCAGCCCCCGTGTCCCCAGGAAGGAGCTGAAGAAGATGCAGGACCAGGACGAGGACGCCACGCTCACCCAGTTGGCCGCCGCCTGGGTGCACCTGGCCGCGGTGAGCCGCGCCGCCCCGCCCCCGCCCGCCCCCTCGGCCCTGACCCTGGACGGGGCCACGGACGCCAGCGCCCCCCGGGGACAGAACACCCAGTGCCGGCAGCTTGGCGCCGTGCCCCGGGCAGGCGGTGACGGCCAGCTGTTCCCACGGACGCGGCGCAGAGCCCCGGCCCCCGCCTGGCGCACGGCCCAGCCGCCCCTCCGGTCCCTGGGACTTGGCCGCCCGTCAAGCCCCTCTTTTGTCCCAGTCCTTTCAGATGCGCCCTGCGTCTCTGCCCGCGGGGGCCAGCGCCTCGCGGAGGAGCCGGGCGGCCTGAAGCCTTCTGAACATTGTGTTTCTTTTTGAATGTTTTTTAAATTAGTGGTTATATTTTGGTTTTTTTGAGGCAGGATCTCACTATGTTCTGAGCATGCCTCGAACTCACTAACACAGGCGGACCTGGAACTCAGTGATTGATCCTCCTGCCTCAGCCTCCTGAGTGCTGGTATTACGGGTCTACACCACTGCAGCAGCAGCTTTTTGTACTTTATAGCAGCACTGGGCTTCAATCCTGGGGCTCGAGCGACCCTCCTGCCTCAGCCTCCTGAGTAGCTGGTGCTCTGAGGTGCGCCATACCCCCAGCCTGACGTTGTTATTTGATTTCCCAGCCTTTCTTGAACTCTGGTCCCCTGGCCACTGTCATACTCTCATCATCAAGGGGACAGGCTGGGCTGTGGTCACAGAGCTGATGCTGCCCGTGCTGGGTCCTGTGACCCCCGTGGTCCCAAGCGCAGCCCCGGCCCTGCCGCCAGGCCCGGAGCCTCCGCCTGCGCAGTGCAAACTGGGCGCCCAGGCAGGGGCCGCGAAGGGGACCAGGCGCCGCCACATGTGTCCGAGGGGGGCGTGGTGTGGCGGGCGAGCCGCCGTGACCCCAGGCTGTCCCCGCAGGGTGGCGAGAAGCTGCAGGACGCGTACTACACCTTCCAGGAGCTGGCGGACAAGTGCTCGGCCACGCTGCTGCTGCTGACGGGCCAGGCGGCCTGCCACATGGCGCAGGGCCGCTGGGAGGCGGCCGAGGGGGTGCTGCAGGAGGCGCTGGACAAGGTGGGGGCCCGCCCGGGCCGGACCGCACTCCCGCGGGATCGGGGCAGCCGCGTCCTGGGGCTCTCGTGGCGCCCCCAGGTGACAGTCGCCTCTGTCCCTGTTCCCCGGGGGCACTGCCTCTGGGCCATCTGCACACGCTCTTGTCCCAGGGACACTGAGGGACGAGCAGTCGGCTCCCCGATAAGGTGCCCAAAGCCACACCTCGTCCCGGCCACACTGGAGGCCGAGGCAGGAGGACTGCAGGTTGGAGCCCAGCCCAGGCCGCTCAGCAGGGCCCTGTCTTAAAGTGAAAAATTAAACGGCCTCCGGTCCTGGTGCTCGGGAGGCAGAGGCAGGAGCGTCACCGTGCATTCGAGGCCAGCCTGAACTGTATACCAAGACCGAAAAAAGGAGTAAGGAAACGGGCCGACACCCGGCCCCAAAAGGTGGCCGCTGCAGCTGGACGACCCTCGGTGTCACCTGTGGGCCGCCTCCCCTAGATCCTGGGCCGCCCTGCAAGTGGTGGGCCATAGAGCCAGCAGCAGCTGAGCTGTGCTAGGTTCCCAGGATGACCTCCCCAGGGCCGTGTCACCTCGATGACAGGGACGTCCTGTGACCCTGCGCCCACCTGGGACGAGCGGGTGGGCTCAGGGCCCTGGGTCACTGACGTGACCCCTCCATCCCCGCTGCAGGACAGCAGCCACCCCGAGACGCTGATCAACCTCATCGTCCTGTCGCAGCACCTGGGCAAGCCCCCCGAGGTAGGTGTGGCTGCCGTGGAGGCGAGGATGTGGGTGTCCCTAGTGCAGGTGGCTTTGTGTCTGTCGGCCTCGGAGGGAGAAGGGACCTGCTTCCCGGGTGCGGTGGCCCCCGGGTCCGGGCAGGTGCCATCTGCCGGTCAGCTGCATTCCTGTGAGAGGACTGGGGGCACCAAGCCACTCCCGTTTCACGAGGCTCTGCTGGCCCTGGAGCCCCGGTGGCCATGGGTTGACCTGAGGCAAAAACCTCTGGGTGCAGCCGGACACCTGCAACAGCTGCTGCCCGCAGTGTCCTGAGTCCCCAGGTCCACTCGGCCTGGTCTCCTGCTTTGCAGACAGAGCTCCGGAGACAGCGGGTTTGAGCCGGCACTGAGAAAGTTTAGTGTCCTCGCCGCGCCCCCTGCTGGGCCGCAGGTCCCCACGGCCACAGGTTCAAGGGCGGAGTTGGCGCTTGGCTTACGGTTTGGGGCGTTCAGTCCAAGGCAGCGGGGTCACGGCAGAGCAGAGCCACTTGGTTCACGGTGACCAGGAAGCTGAGCAGGGGGACAGTGGCAGGGAGGAGGGGCCAGGGCCGTGTGCTGTGGCCTCCCAGACGCTCCCAGGACCCCACGCTGCTGCTCCGCCAGGACTTCAGTCCAGGGAAGGTGACGCACAGCACCGGCAGACACGCTGACTTACGGGGCTTTTGTTTATTTTTTTAGTTTTTGCAGCGTTGGGGACTGAACCCAGAGCTGTTGCACTGAGTTACAGCCTCAGCCCTTTTTATTTTCTATCGGGGAACAAGGTCTCAATAACTTGCTCAGGCTGAGCTCAAACTAGCAGTCCTCCTGTCTCAGCCTCCTTGAGCACTGGGGTTTGGGGCTCAAGGAGGTGGTGGCTGGCCACATAGGGTCCCGGTGGTGGTCTCTGGCTGTGTCACAGGCGGGGTGGTGGGCGACTGCTTCCAAGGGTCCCGCAGAGGGCTGGGCTCCGTGCCCTGCAGGGCGGGGCAGCTGTGGGACAGAGAAGCCAGCCGGGGCCCCAGGCAGGCCGGCCAGGGCCTCCCCAAGCTCAGGCCCCTGCAGGGCCACGCCCGCCCGCCCCACCCTGGCCACGGCCCGCCCGTGTGACCTGGCCCCCCCCCACAGGTGACAAACCGCTACCTGTCCCAGCTGAAGGACGCCCACAGGTCCCACCCCTTCATCAAGGAGTACCAGGCCAAGGTGAGCGCGTGCGCCGGGGCTGTCCCGGCCCGCAGGGACGCGGAGAAGGCACTGGCTCATGTGTCCTCCTGTCTCTCTGTCCCCGTCCCTTCTCGCTGAAGGAGAACGACTTCGACCGCCTGGCGCTGCAGTACGCGCCCAGCGCCTGACGCCCACAGGACGCCCAGGCCTGGGCCCCACCGTGCCAGCCTGGCCCTGCCCTCGCCTCACCTCACCTTGCTCGTGCCCTCCTCTGCCAATAAACGTCGCCCTGCTGTCCGGCTGCTGTGTCTGCACCCTGGCGTGTGTGTGTGTGTGTGTGTGTGTGTGTGTGTGCGCACGCATGCGTGGAGACCGAGGCTCCAGCAGGTCCCCGCCTCTGCTCCATGCCGTAGGTAGCAGAGCTGTGGCCCCCAGCCTTGTCCTAGCCCCACAAAGACCACTGGCACCCACGGAAGCTGAGCCCCGATCCGTGCTGCAGCCCTGGTGACCTGTGTCAGACTCCAGCCCGGGTCCTCAGCGGGAGCCCCAGGCCCCGCGTCCTGGCAGCTGGGTGCTGGCGCCAGTGGAGCAGAGACACCTGGGACCCCAGCTCCTGGGCCGGGGCTGCCACCCACGCTGGCCCTGTCCCCACCTCTGGCCGCCCACCTGGTCTGGGCTGGGGCCTGGCTGGCTAGCAGCGAGGAGATAAGGTGGCCTGCGATCCGCGCTGGCTTCTGCCCATCTTGGGCACCGGCCCTAAAGCCAAGGCCACCCTGGCAGCCAGTGCAGGACAGGGTGGCGGACCTGGGGGTGGTCCCCAGATGAGTTCCAGGGTGTCAGTGGGGTGGGGACGCCAGCGCCAGGCCCTGAGGCCCCCACCGACTCCTCCACGGGAGAGAAACCGAGCCGGGTGCAGAGCAGGCACTCCAGTTACCGCGGGCGCCATGGTGACCAGATAGCGCGGTGGCCTGGGTGTGGGCTCAGCCCTGCGGACACCAGGTGTCCCTGTCTTACAGAGACCTGGGGCAGGGCTGGGGGGAGGCTGGGGCCAGGGTCCCAGGCCTGAGGCCGAGGGTGGGCTGGGCAGCCAGGTGGGGCTGGGGATACAGGAGGGAGGGACAGCTGCACAGGCCGAGGGGACCGCGAGTAGCCCCCTACTACCCCGTCTGGCTCGCATTGTGTGCCCGAGGTCGGGCTGGGACCCAGTGTGGTGCCTGCAGGCCGCTAGTGCCTGGGGAGCCATCGTCCCCAACCCCAGCAACTGATGTCCTCGCTGATGGCTTTTGGGGGCTTGGGGCACAGGTCCTGGACCTACACAGGGATGGCGACCTGAGATGGCACCCAGGCCCTTTGCACTGAGCTGTGTCCCCGGCCCCCTTTTATTTTTTGACACAGGGTCTGAGTTTTTCAAACTGAGCTCAAACTTGCAATCCCCCTACCTCGGCCTCCCAGAGTGCTGGGATCACAGGCGTGCGCTGCCACGCCCGGCTAAGATGGTGATCTTGGTCCAGCTTCTTACCCTGCTCCACGCTGTCCCCCAGTCCCCGACTCGCAGCAGACCACGGTGACCCCACGCTGAGGTGGCCTGGCCCCACCACTCCGATCTCACAGTCACTCAGCCTCCGCAGCCTGCCCCGGGCCGAGGAGCGGACCCAGGAAGTGTCGCAGGTCCTCGGGGCTGCGCCCGGCAGCACCTCGGGGGAGGAAGGGGAATCCTCGTGTGGAGCCTCGTGCACCCCACACTCCTAATGCGGCGAGGACACAGGGCGCCCCGGGACTGTCACAAGCGCTGGCCTCAGGTCCACGAGGCGCGAGGGCCCCCGCCCGGCGAGAAGCGACGCTGCCAAGCCCCGGGTTTGCAGGGGTTCCGTTAGTCCCCCGGTTTGCTTGGCTGGAAGAGGGGTGCGTCCGGCCCGCCCCCGCACGCCCCCGCCGGGGCGGAGCTCGCGCTGGCCCCGCCCCTCCGTCCTTGGTGCTGGGGCCGCGCGCCCCCGGCCCAGCGGCGGCGTGTGACGCGAGGCGCTCGGATCCGGCGGCCACCGCGGGCGGGCTGCGGGGACAGCATGGCGGCGGCGGCGGCGGCGGCGGCGGCGGCGGGGCCCGCGGCGCCCGAGCCGATGCCGAGCTACGCGCAGCTGGTGACGCGGGGCTGGGGCAGCGCGCTGGCGGCGGCGCGGGGCTGCGCGGACTGCGGCTGGGGGCTGGCGCGCCGCGGCCTGGCCGAGCACGCGCACCTGGCGCCGCCCGAGCTGCTGCTTCTGGCGCTGTGCGCGCTTGGCTGGACCGCGCTGCGCTCCGCAGCCACCGCGCGCCTCTTTCGGGTCAGTGCGCCCGCCCGGGGCTGGAGGCGGGGGCGGGGACCCCGGGCGGGGCGGCGCGGGGAGGGCGGATCGGCCGGGAGCCCAGGGCCGCGCGTCGCTTATTGTCGGTGCGGGCCGCGGTGGGGGGCACCAGAACGCGGGGGCCTAGAGCTGTAGAGGCCCGAGCGCTGGAGGCCCCGGACGCCCCTTTCCGTCCCGCGGGGTGGCGGGTGGGGTGATGCGGGGGTGTGGCCCGTGCGAGGGGGCGCGGGTCGGATGTTCCGGACTTGAGGTCCGCACGGTGTGGGGGCTCGGGCTGCTGCGTGCCGCACTGGGGACGAGGGCGCCCAGCGCCCGGCCGGGGGCCTGGCTGCGCACAGGGCGCCTGCGCCACGCACCCTGGCAGCGCGCCCTGGGCAGTGCGGGGTGCGCCCGGTCGCCGCCTCGCGCCCCTGCGGGTCAGCGCCACCCTCCGGTCGGGCGCCGCAAAGGCCTGGGTCTCAGGGCCATCGCGCTGTGGTCCCTCCCTTGGAGATGACCGGGCCGCCGTCTTCGGCGCTGGATGGTGCCTCCTCCAGGGGTGACGGCCGAACAGCTCCGATTCTCGGGAGGCCGAGGACAGTGACCGCGGTGGTGACATTGGTTCTTGACCCCAACGCTTTTCCTGGCGAGGGGACTCTGGCGGGAGCTGGTGGAAGGGTTCAGGTCACCACGAGCGTGCCCGTGACTCCCGCGTGGATGGCGGGGTCGCCCCGCCCGAGGCCGACTGCAAGTGGGAGAGGGCTCGGGGACACAGCGGCCAGCGCCAACAAAGGGGCCTTTCTCTGCTGACCGAGAAGAGGCCGGCCCTTGTCAGGCCGGGCCGGGGCGTCGTCTGGCCGCCGCCGTGCCCACCCCGGGCGCGGAAAGACCCCGGTCGCCACCGCGCGCTTGGGAGGGGGCGGTGTGACAGGGTCTCACCGTCCCGGGTGGCCGCGTGGCTTCCCCCACCCTCGCGGGTGAGAGCCGGGAAGCCGAGGCCCCCGGAATCTGAGGGCCGGCGGGGGAGGGGCCGGGCCGTCCCCACGTGCCCGGGGGACCCGGGCAGGGCCGGCGAGGCCCGGGGCGCCCTCGGCCTTGGAGTCATCGGGCCTGGGTGGGGCGGCCTCCGCGCTCCCAGCGTCACCCTTCCCAAGAAATGGGCGGAGAGCGCACCCCTTTGCCAAGCTCATCCTCCTGGCAGGAGCCTGGTTGCCAGGGGTTACCGGAGCCGGCCCTGGCTGTCTCCATGACAACCACTTCGGGCTCCTCGGCCCCCTCAGCCCCGGTGAAGGGGGCGGGGCTTCTCCGACACCGGAGCCCCGCCCCCGGCGGGAGGCCCCGCCCACCTCGGCGTGCCGTCTTCCTCTCAACCTTTCTTTCCGCTGGCGTCGCCCTGGCGTCGCCAGGCTCCCCTGCCACCCTCGGGTGTCCCCGCCTGGCTCAGCTGTCTGCGGCACCCCCTGTCCATCCAGCCCCTCTTTCTCCCACCAGCGCCCCGACAGCACACATCCTCCTAGCCATCCCTGCTCCCCAGCCCCGCACCCTAGTTTTCTGGGTTCCCCCAGCTGCCCCTCCAGGGGCCCCCTCCCCACACCGCATCCCCATGGGGTGCTTTGGCGTTGCCAGCCTTGTGTCCGCATACTTCCCTTCCCGGGTCACCCCAAACCCCCGTATCTTCTCTCGAACGCCTGTCCGCGACCTGGGCCCCTGGCTCCCCGAGGCTGGCCCGGGGGCTCCCTCTCCTCAGGCCCAGCGTCCCCCCGGCCCCGGCCCGCCCTCTCCCCGCGCCAGGCGACAGCTGAGTGCTAAATTTAGTCCCTGGCAGAGCCGGCCCGGAAGGGTGCTCTGCACCGTTGCCCGCCGGCCGCCCGGTGTCCCCCGGTGTCCCCGGCCTGCAGGAGCCGCCCCTGCCCCGCGCCAACCACCCGCCTTCTGCCCCGCAGCCCCTGGCCAAGCGCTGCCGCCTTCTGCCCCGCGATGCCGCCAAGATGCCCGAGAGCGCCTGGAAGTTTCTGGTCTACCTGGGCTGCTGGAGCTACAGCGCCTACCTGCTCCTGGCCACCGACTACCCCTTCTTCCATGACCCGCCCTCCGTCTTCTACGGTAGGCCTGGGGTGCAGGGGAGGGCACAGGTCATCCCAAGCCGGGGGGGCCCCCACGTGGGGCGCTGGGGGCAGGAAGGGGCCCCCGGCCTAGAGGAGGAGAGGGGTCTCCCGCACGGGCTGCCGCGGCCAGCCGGGTACCAGGGACGGCTCGCCTTGAGGCCCTGGGGTGCAGGTAGGCAGGGGGGGCTCCTCAGCCCCCAGCAGGAGCTTAGCACACCCAGCTCCGTCTGCAGCCCTTTTTTTTTTAAAATTTATTCATTTATTTTAAATTTCTATTTCCTTTTTACTTTTATTTAGTTTTTCTGTTTTTTTGTTTTTTTTTTTTCCTGAGTCAGGGTCTTACTATGTAGTTCAGGCCGGCCTTGAACTTACTATGGAGCTCAGGCTGGCCTCCAACTCGCCGTGATCCTCCTGCCTCAGCCTCCTTGAGTGCCCCGATCACAGGCGCACGTGCTCCATCTGTCACGCCCATCTGAGAGCCGATTCTTTCCAGGTGCATTTATGGAGCACAGTGTTCCCAGCCTCGTGCAGGACACAGCGGCGCCACTCAGTGGCAGCTGAGGGAGACCCTGTTTCAAATAATAATTAATAATAAATAGAGTAGAAGGGCGGGCCAGAGCCCCGGGACCGCTAAGTAACTGGATAAGGAAGTGGGTACACGTGAAAGCTCCCTGAGAGCAATGCTGTCTCCCACGGGGTCCCTGGCACTGTCGCGGCAGGGCCGGGGAGGGCGTTCCGTGGGGACAGAACCCTTCGAGACGGCGGTGGCGATGCCACGCACCGAGAGACTGTGGCTTGCGCTCCAGCTGCCGGCTTGGGCACCAGGTTCCATGTGAATACATCGCGCTGCGGTTCAAAAAAATAAATCAACCATGTACGCATTAATTACTTTTTTTTTTTTTTTTGGTACCGGGGGTCAAACTCACAACCTCGCACCTGCCAGGCAGATGCTTAGGCCACTGAGCTAAATCCCCGGCCCTATTTTTTGAGACAGGGTCTCACTATGTAGTTCAGGCTGACCTTGAATTCACTTTGTAGCCCAGGCTGGTCTCAAACTCACAATGATCCTCCTGCCTCAGCCTCCTGAGTGCTGGGATTAAAGGTGTGCACCACCACGCCTGGCTTCATTTATTACTTTTATTGAATTAATGATTTTAATTTGTGGTGCTGGGGTGGAACCCAGGTTCCGTGTGTGCTAGGCAGTTGCTCTGCCACCCAGTGCTGCCTCAGCTGCTGCTTTTCACCGTTTTATTTCCACATAGCATCTCACTGAGTTTCGTAGGCTGGCCTCAAAGTTGTGACCCTCCTGCCTCAGCCTCCTAAGTAGTCAGCAATTATAAACCTGCACTGTGACGTGCAACAATTTGTCCAGCTTGTAATTGGATTACTTATTTCTTTCCTTAAGGTTTTTGAGCTCCTTATATGAGGGATGAAAGAAAAATATAATGAAGGCTTACATTTAAAAAAAAATATTACAACCAGGCATGGTGGCGCACACCTAGAATCGCAGCAGATCCCTGCTTGTTCAAAACCAGCCTGGGCTACATCGTGAGGTCAAGGCCAGCCTGTGCTACACGGTGAGACCCTGTCTCAAAAGAAACTAAAGAAGACCCCGGAGCTGCTGCAGGCAGTGGCGGGGTTGAGTGTGTTCCAAGTGGCGGAGGGCTTGGAGGGGTTCACGGCAGTGCGCCCTCCACTGGACAATTTGAAAAACATGAGCACTCGCAGCGGGGTTACTGAACAGTCGCGCATTCAGGAGTATGCTGGCCCCGTGCAGCGTGCCCCTCGGCTGCCGGCCACTGCTTTGCTGTGCAGGAACCTTTTATTTGATGTGATCCAGCTCTTGTCAGTTTTTGTGGTACCGAGGACGGAACCGAGCCAGGGCCTTCCCACAGAGCTACATCCCGGTCCTTTTTATTTTTTATTCTGATCTTTTTGTGTGTGTGTGTGTGTCTTTTTGAAACTGGGTTTCGCTATGAAGTCCAGGCTGGTCTAGACTCACTGTGTACCTTAGGCTGGTCTCATATGCAGCAGTCCTCCTGCCTCAGCCTCCAGAGTGCTGGGGTGACAGGTGTGCGCCATCACACCTGCCCTTTTTTATTTATTTTTTTATTCTGAGACAGGGTCTTGCTGAGTCACTGAGTTACCCAGGCTGGACTCAGATTCGCCATCCTCCTGCCTCAGCCTCCCAGAGTGCTGGATCATAGGTGCACAGCACGCGTGCGCGCACACACACACACACACAGACACAGCTGCTGTTTCCCTTCCTGTCCGGCGTGTGTGGCTCCACCTCACATTTTCAGGGTCGCGGGGAGGCAGCGTGTCAGCATCCTGTCCCCGCCCCCAACGAGGCCAGGCAAGGCCCGGCCTCCGTGCGCTGCCCCGTCTGTGCCGAGCAGCTGTGGTGCTGCTAGACAGGAAGGACAGTACCTGAGGCCCCTGTGTTTCCTCCGTTTTGCGTTTTTGTCACGGGGCTGGGACACAATCCAGGGCTCATGGCCCAGCTGTGGCCTGGGCCTTTTTATCTTCATTGCAGACAAGTTCTTGCTGTGATCTTCCTGCCTCAGCCTCACGAATAGCCGGGTCAAGGGTCAGGTGTGCAGCACCACGCCCAGCTGAGGCCGGTGCAGTCCCAGGGGGCATAGACCTGGCCACAAGGGTGCTGGGCGACCCTGGGAGGCCGAGCAGCAGGGGGACTGAGGGCGTGGACCTGGGTCACAGATGGGGGGCCTTGGTGTCTGCAGCTCTCGGCAATGGTGGCCGAGGATGGAGTGAGGCCGGCCTGGGTGACTGTGGGGCCCCATATACAGATATGGGGGAGCCCCAGTGCTGGAGCTGGGCCTGCTGTCCACAGGGCAACGTTGGGGGGCACGGCAGAGAGGACTTCTGTTCCTGAGTGCAGGGGGCCCCGGAGCAGTTTAAGAGGAATGGCGGTTTAAGGGCATGGTGGTGCACGCCTGTCATTCCAGCACCCAGGAGGCTGAGGCAGGAGGGTCACTGAGTTCGAGACCAGCCTGGACTACACGATGAGCTCAAGGCCAGCCTGAACTGCAGATGGAGACCCTGTCTTAAAAAAAAAAAAAAAAAAGAACCAAAAAAAGAAACCAACACATGGACATCTCATCACTTATAATGAATGTTTGTATCTGCAGTCTCCCTAATAGCAACCCTTGTGTACTGCCTGTTAAAAGGCAAATGTTACCTGTCATTCTGGCACTATGGGAGGCTGAGGCAGGAGGATCCCAAGTTCGAGCCCAGTCTGGGTAACAGTGGCTCAGTGAAACCCTGTCTCAAAAAATAAAAAAAGGAAACCGCTGAGCTCAAGTGTGGAGGTCCGGGATTGGGGTGGGGGCTGTCAATAAATGATGGGTAGGAGCTGGGCGAGGTGGCAAACTCCTGTAGTCCCAGCACTCAGGAGGCTGAGGCAGGAGGATCGAGGATCGTTGCAACTTTGAGACCAGCCTGTGCCACAAAGTGAGGTCAAGGCCAGCCTGAACTACGTAGTGAGACATTGTCTCAAAGAGACCAAAAAAAAAAGATGGTTAAAAAATTGAGTATAGAAAACCAGTGGTCAGGCTGGGTATGGTGGTGCTCATCTGTAAGCCCAGCACTCGGGAGGCTGAGGCAGGAGGACCACAGGTTTGAGGCCGGACTGGGCTACACAGTGTGACTCTTGTTTCCAAAGAACAAAAGCAAAAGAAAACCCGTGGTTGTTTCTTCTCTGGACTTGGGGGCACTGTGGTCTCCCAGTGTTGGGGTAGGCGCTGGGGTCACCAGGGTGGGGTGCATGGAGGCCCCAGAGTTTCCTGACCATGGTGCTGCTGTCCCCAGACTGGACGCCGGGCATGGCGGTGCCCCGGGACATCGCAGCCGAGTACCTCCTGCAGGGCAGTTTCTACGGCCACTCCATCTACGCCACGCTCTACATGGACACCTGGCGCAGGGACTCGGTGGTTATGCTCGCCCACCACGTGGTCACGCTGGCCCTTATCATCTGCTCCTACGCCTTCCGGTGAGCGCGGCGGAGGGCTGGGTGGAACGGGCCCAGAGGTTAGCAGGCATCGTGATATTCGGGAACCCCCCGCCGTGCCTGGGCACAGTGGTACATGCCTTAATCCCAGTTACCCAGGAGGCTGAGGCAGGAGAGTCATACGTTTGAGCCCAACCTGGGTAACTTAGTGAGATCCTTTCTCAGAATAAAATACAGAGGGCTGGGGTTTCCCCCAGTGCTCCCTGAATTCCATCTTCAGTACTGCCCCATCCCCCACCAATCCACTGTGCTTTCTATTCATATATAAATGAAAAGAAAACTCATTTACAAACACAGTGAAAAGTATCTTCTTGTCAGTCTCTGATATTTCGATTTCTTTTTTCTAGTTTTTTGAGACAGGGTCTGGTTGTATAGTCCAGGCTGGCCCTGAACTCACAGCCGTCCTCCTGCCTCAGCCTCCCGAGCTCTGGGCTTACAGGTGTGGCCCTCCGTGCCCCGCTGTGCATATCTTGATTACATATTGAAATGACAATACTTTACGTCCACTGGGTTCATCATTACATGCATGTATGTTTGTGACGGCATCGCCATGCGTTTCCCACACTGGCCGTGAATTCAGCAATCCTCCTGCCTCAGCCTCCTGGGTAGTTGAGGCCATAGGCCTGTGCCACCAGTCTTGTGTTTCCACTTTAACCCAACTTAAGGCCCAGCTGTTTCTCAGCTGCACTGGCCACATGCTATGACTCGGTAGCCTCATGAGGCAGGCGGCTGCTGTGGGGACAGTATGGGTGGAGAACATTCCTGTGGTTCTGGAAAGTTCGGAAACGGTGCCTCTTCAGGGTATAATTAGGTGACAGACTGGGATGGGGAGTGAACCCCGGGAGCCGTGCTAGGTGAATGGGACAGCTGCAGGTGCAAAGGCCCTGCGGCAGGAACCAGCGTGCTGCTGGGGAGACTCAGGTACCCCAAAACCCTAGCGGAAATGGCGGCCTTTCCTAGGCAGTGCACGCAGCCGGGACCAACGGCGTGGCCCGATGGCCTAGTAAGAGACGGGGACTCCGCGTGGTCCAGGCCTAGTGGCACAGAGAGAGGGGACCGGGCGGCTCCAGCCATTTGGGGACAGGGACAGGGAGGTGGGGCATGTGGGGCTGCAGTGTGAGCCACGTCCCGCCCCCCCAGGTACCACAACGTGGGCCTCCTTGTGTTGTTCCTGCACGACGTCACCGACGTGCAGCTGGAGTTCACCAAGCTCAACACCTACTTCAAGGCCGCGGGCGGCGCCTACCAGCGGCTGCACGGGCTGCTGGCGGACCTGGGCTGTCTGTGCTTCTGCTTTAGCTGGTCAGTGGGCGGGGCGGGGCGGGGCCTCCAGGGAAGGGGCGGGGCTAGGGTGAGAAGGGCTGTGCGTAGCAGGGGCGTGGTCAGACGTAAAGGGGTGGGACTACATTGGGAAGGGTCAGACATAGCAGGCGTGGCCAGGCATAAAGGGGCGGGGCTATAGTGGGAAGGGTCAGGAATGGAAGGGGCGTGGCTAGACGTGAAGGAGTGGGGCTACATTGGGAAGGGTCAGGCATGAAGGGGCGGGGCTACAGTGAAAAGGCCCCTGCATAGCAGGGGCGTGGTTGTGTGCAAAGGGGCGGGGCCTGGCGTGGGCGGGGCCAGCGAGGCTGGCGTAGAGGGCACTGGCTGGGTGGCCCTGCTGCCCCCTCCCTCCTGCAGCCTCCTACGTGCCCCTCCCCCCCAGGTTCTGGTTCCGCCTGTACTGGTTCCCCCTCAAGGTCCTGTATGCCACGCTGCACACCAGCCTCATCTCGGTGCCTGACATCCCCTTCTACTTCTTCTTCAACGCGCTCCTGCTGCTGCTCACCGTCATGAACTTGTACTGGTTCCTGGTGAGTGGCTTCCAGCCTTGCCACAGGCGGTCCTTGCTTGCAGGGGGAGCGGCGCGTGCAAAGGGCCTGTGGTCACACCGCCTGCCTCCCACCCCACAGTACATCGTGGCCCTGGCTGTCAAGGTGCTGACGGGCCAGATGCGCGAGGTGAGCGACCTGCGCGAGTACGACTGGGCCGAAGCCCACAGCCCCAAGCCCAGCAAGGCCGAGTGAGTGCAGGGGCCCGGCGCCCCGAGTTCCTTCCTAGAGCGACATCGGTCCCGGCGGGCTCCGTGGGCAGCGGATGAGGCCGTGCTGACGCTGTCCCCTAGCCTGTGTCCACCCAGGAGGCTGCGGAGGAAGCAGTGATCTGGCGACGCCTTGGGGGCGGAGCCATCTGGGGAGGGCGTGGGGGCGACTCACCGATGTCGCCGCGGACAGTGACCTCTGAGCTCGTCTGACCCAAGCCAGGGGACAGGACCACGCCTTGTCCATGCCAAGCCCTCCTGGCCCTGGGGTCCGGCGGCCCTGTGGGAGGAGAGGGGGCCTCAGTGGCCTTCCTGAGGTGCAGGCGAGCGCCGGGTGGCTCCCATGGCCCGGCCTGGGGACCCACGTGCAGAGGGGCGGGCTCGGGTGATGGGCCGTGACCCCTCAGGCGGCTGTGGATGGTTCTGGAAGGTGCTGGGCAGCCAGACCCTCTCACTTGGCCAGAGGGGGAAATTTTCTTGGTATTGGGGATCGAACCTAGGGCTTCCACCCTGACCCATACCCCTAGCCTCTTTTTAAATTTTTAAATTTTGAAACAGGGTCTTGCTAAGTCACAACATTGCCGGGGTTGGGCTTAAACTGTGATCCTCCTGCCTCAGTCTCCCAGAATGCTGAGATAATAGCTGTGAGTCCCCATGCCTGACTAGAAGCATCTTGGTACCCCCCAAACATGGGGATAACAGATGAGGGGTTCCAGGGCCTCTGAGGGGTCTGGGGCAGAGTGTGGGGACAGGGCTGGCCCCAGGTTCCGTCCCGGCCGTGCGGGCAGCGGGCAGGGCTATGTAGTAAGCAGAACCAACCAGTCCTGCTTTGGATGTGGGTGAAGTGGAAATAAAAGAATCAAAGGCAACTTAAAACTTTCGGCTCAAGATGCTCCTTGCGGCCCTGGCGCCGGGGCAGGGCCTGTGCGTCTGCTGGCGGGGCTGTTGCATCTCGCGTGGGGTGAGCCGGGCTCTTGCCTGCATAGAGACTGGTGCAGCCTCACCGAGGGACCTTCCAGAAGATTCCAGAGGCTTCCAGCAGCTAGCGTATGGGGTGGGGGAACAGGACCGACCAAATCTCAGCCCTGGCAAGGCTCTCTTGCTATAGAACACGAGGCTGGAGCCGGGCTCCTGGCCCCGGCTCTGCCCCGCTCTGTGGCGAATGTCAGGCCAGGACAGGTGGCGGGTGGCACCCGAGCCTCACCCAGGACCGTTCGCGCCACAAGCACACAGCTCGGATGTCCACGGAAGTGGGGTGTGTCGGGAGCAGCCTGCTGCGCTGCCTCGCTCCTCCACGGAGTGTGGAGGGTCGCAGGGTGGGCGGAGTTAGCAGGCGGTGTGGAACCTGTGAGGCCCAGGGACCTCTCATAAAACAGCTGCTCAGGATGTCCCAGGACTGTCACAAACTGTCACAGCCGGGGGCTGGGGTGCTGCCCGGTTCTAGAGAGCTCAACTTTCCTTCCAGACCTCATAGATGGACACAGAAGCCGGGCGTGGTGGCGCACGCCTGTCATCCCAGCACTTGGGAGGCTGAAGCAGGAGAGTCACCATGAGTTCAAGGTCAGCCTGGACTGCAGAGCAAGACCTTGTCTCAAAAAATAAACAAATGATAAAAAGCAGGAGATACTCTAAAAAAATGGAATCAAGCCGGGCGTGGTGGCGCACGCCTTTAATCCCAGCACTCGGGAGGCTGAGGTAGGTGGAGTGTTTCAAGTTCGAGCCCTGGTACCACAAAAAAAAAAAAAAAAAAAAGTGGAATTGATACTATCATTCCTCCTTTGGCTGTTCTAACGAACTACTTCATACTGAGGAGTCGTTTTAAACCAGCAGAACCAAATCCTGCAGCACAGAGGGCTGAGATTGGGGTGTCGGCAGACCTGCATGCTCCAACTTGAGGTCCTCCTGCCTCAGCCTCCTTAGTAGCAGGATATGGACACATCTTTTGGGGGCCACCATTCAACCTGCTGCCAATGTTAGGTCTCAGATACAGAGGAAGAGAGAATCGAAACATCGAAAGCTGTGAATAAATGACCCAGAATACAACCTAGACGTCCGGGGATGAGGGGAGCCGGGATTATGGGGGCTAGCCGAGGACCAGAGTGCAAACAGGAGCCAGCAGAGGACGAGATGAGAAGCCGCGACAGTGTGACAAGACATAAACCCTCGGCAGGACGAGTCAGGAGGCCTCCGGGCGGCAGACCCTCCTGGTGCCCAGCCACGCCCACAGCAGCGGAGCCGGGGAGGGGACTGGAGCGAGGAGTGGGACAGAGTGAGGACCGGAA
>RJWM01024065.1:0-31221 GCA_004363535.1 Dasyprocta punctata | reverse complement strand
CCCCACACATCACCCCATGTGGCTGGCTTTCTTCCCAGGGGAGAAACCCTGAGGCCATAGCATCCCCACAGAACCCACATTTTTCTAGACCTCGAGAGTGGAGCAGCCCTCCTGGGAATTAGAGGCAGGAAGGGGGTAATAGGGTCCACAAGAGGGTTGGAGTCTTTAGTTAATTCATCTACTTGTTCATCTTTCCAGCAACTGGTAGACAACATATTGATATAGAATAGTGAGTGAAAATTCTGGGCCTGAACCTCTGGCTCAGATTTGTGGGAAATAACCATTTCTGTGGAATTAGCAACCGTGGGGAGGCACGTGATAGGACTGTCAGCCCCTGGAAAGGGGATGAGTGTTCTGTGGTGACCAGGAGACCTGGATCAATCTAAGTACAGGGGAAAGCTACATGGAATAAGGCACTCATGGGCTGACCTGAGAAAGACAGAGGGTGCTGGCCAGGGACTTAGCTTAGTGGCTCAAGCGCTTGCCCGGTAAATGTGAGGTTGTGAGTTCAATCCCCAGTACCAAAAAAAAAAAAAAAAAAAGAGGTAGAGGGTGCTTCAGGGACAGGGGGCTTCTGAGAAAAACACTGTAGGGTGTCAAAGTCCAAAAGGAGTTCAGGCCAGGCAACTGGACATGGAGAAGGGCAGGCAGAGGAGGCAGGGTCCTAGTGCCTCCTGATAAGCAGGTTAACCAGCTCTGGTACAGAGGCCCAGGGATCAGAAGCTGAACATTCCCACACAGCAAGACCCCAAGGCCTCCCTGTTGTTCTGTCCTCCTTCCTCTATGCAGAGTTCACTTGAACTTCAGGCCCCACCTGCTCACTTGGGTCAAAGTCTCCACAAGGTGCCCCCTTCCAGCCTGGCTGGCAGGAATGGCCTGTGCTCCTGGCCGTGGCTCTAAATCCACAGCCATCCTGGAGGAAGAGGGGCTTGCGCTACATGGACTGTGTTCTCTGGGCACTCACCCTGTGGGGCAGGACGGCAGCCTGGCATGGCCCACATGAACCCCCATCCAATGGAGGAAATCGGGGAGATCCTGCTCAGGCTTGTGACCTGCAACTACCTCAGGCAAAGATTTACTTCCCCTCAGACACCAGTGTTCCCAAATTCCCAATGAGAATATACCTGGATTAAGATGATTCTCATGCAGGTTGCCCTGCTATAAAACAATGGGGAGGTTGTATATGTGAGAAGTGATTTACTTCTTTTATGGAAGGACTTTCCACAGGGTTCCAGTACTTTCAAAAGGAACTTGAGTGATACCTCAAAAGCTCTCCAGCCCCAAACATTTGATGAGTGCCAGAGATGTGAATGGTGCCCTTCCAGTTCCTGGAGCAAGCGTATAGATCTCTGCTCCCTGCTAGTGTGAGCTTCTAGCAATAAGTATTCAGGTGGGACATTTTAGCTGGTGATAAAAAAGATCAAATAGGTTAATGTAACCAAAATGACCAGGATGGAGCTCTGATGGGGTAACATTAAGAGGAGATTGGAAGGATAGGAATGTCTAGCATGTTTGTGGGGTATGAAGAAGAACATGATAAGAGGTTTTATGGGGTAGGAGAGGCACAGCATATGGGTCTTGTAGCCATAGTAACAGGTTGAGATTTTTACTCTAAGAGCAAGGGGAAGCCATTGAAGGTTTTACTGGAGAAATGATGAGAACTGATTGATTGATTGATTGATTGATTGATTTTTTGTGGCACCGGGGATCCAACTCACAACCCTTGCGCCTGCCAGACAGGCACTTAAGCCACTGAGCCAAACTCCCGGCCTTAGTTTTTTGAGGCAGGGTCACACTATGTAGCTCAGGCTAGCCTTGTGCTGGAGTTGTAGCCCAAGCTGGCCTCAAACTCACAACCCTCCTCCTACCTCCGCTTCCCAAGTGCTGAGATTAAAGGCATGCACCACCACGCCCAGCAAGAACTGATTTATAACTTGGGTGTTTCAACTGTGCTCTGTGTGGAAAGTGAGTGCAAAAAGGGAGGATATGCACAACATTGCCACATGATACAGATTTTGATAAATTTATTTGATCCTTTGTTTAAAACAGACAACAGGTCTCAGTGGGCAAAGCCAGGAGGCCTGCTGAGGGAGGAAGGAGTCTGGCTGGAGGGATAACCCATGGTCATAACCCCTGTCCTAGGCGGGAGCCACTGAGACTTCAGGGTGGAAAAGATCAGACTGAGTGGCCTCCAGGCATCTGGCTCTTCACGTACATCAGGGCAGTAAGTCATGACAAACACACTGAGATGTGTATATCAGCTACCTATTGCCAGGTACCGAGTCCCCACAAACATGCTATCATAAAACAATGACCATTTATAGTTTCCATGGGCCAGGAATTCCAGAGCCGCTTAGCTGGATGATTCTGCCTTAGGGTCTCTTAAGGGGCTGTAGTCAGGAGGTTGACGAGCTGCCAGTCTCCAGAGGCTCTACTGGACCTAGAGGCTCCACTTCTAAGATGTCACCTGCACTTGACTGTCGGCCGGCGGCTTCAGTTCTTCCCCAACAGGCTCTTCATCACAGAGCAGCTGGCAGAGCAACCAATCTAAGAGCAAGAGGGAGCCAGCAGGAAGCCACAGCACCTTTTCTGAAGTCTCTGAGTTTGCACAAGTCACTGTAGCTTTATTTGTTCCTTAGAAGTCAGTCACAGATTCCAGCCAACGCTGGAGGGGAGGAGAATTAGGCTCCACCTCTTTTTTCCCCAATGGTACTGGCGATTGAACCCAGCACTTCCACACTTTAGTATTTTTTATTCTAAGACAGGATATCTCTGTGTCACTAAGTTCCCCAGGTTGGCCTCAAACTTGGAATTTTTCTGCCTCAGTAGGCGCCACCTCTTTTTTTTTTTTTTTTTTTTTTTAATCTTTTTGAGACAGTTTCACTACACAGTTCAGGCTGGCCTTGAATTCACTTTGTAGCCCAGGCTGGCCTCAAACTCACAGCAATCCTCCTGCTTTGGCCTCCCGAGTGCTGGGATTATAGGCATGTGCCACCACACCTGGCTTCCCTTCATTTCTTGGTCTCCTTTCCCTTCAAGAACAACCTATTTAAAAAAAAAAAAAAGAGCAATCTATCTCCCTATTTCCTATTATCTGTTGGGGACCACAAATTCACAGTGACTTGTTTTGTGTATTTCCCCTGTGGGGTGAAAGGAAGGATTAGGATTATTGGTACCACTCATCTGAGATTTCCCCTTGACTCTTCTTAGCATAAAATCACCTATGCCTTTTTAAATCATCTCACCATTATACTCAAGGACAAGATACTTCTAAGCATAAGATCATCTATGCCTTCTTAAATCATCACAGGATTATACTCTGGGTCAAGATACTCCTAAACATAAAATTATCTACGCCCTCTGGAGTCGGAGTCTTCGAATGAGTTGTAATCCTTTGCTAGCCCCACATCTCACTGTATACAGAAAATAAACAGTGACTGCCTGGGGAGTGAGGAGGCCGATCCAGAGACATTGACTCCCAGCCATTGATGGAACACTATGCATGTCCTGCTTTTTATTTTTCTCATGGCAATCTTGAGACTGACAGTTGGGACTGTTGGCAGGGTTCTTGATAATTATCCATCTTTTCTTTTACTCTGAGTTTCTTGATAAGAGAATGTGATATTTAAGTTTGTGTGTCTGATTTATTTCACTTAACATTATGGTTTTAAGTCATTTTCCTACAAATGGCTCAAGCTTATCTTTTTTATGGTAGAGTAGTACTCCACTGTGTGTAAATACCACATTTTCTTTATCCATTTATATGTTGATAGACACATGGGCAGCTTCCAAGATTTAGCTATTATGTGTCATGTTACTATAAACATGGGCAGGCTGCATCTCTGTAATATGATGTTTTAACTCTTTTTGGGAAACTACTCTACCTCTTCGTTTTAAAGGGAGGGATACCGAAGAACCTGAAGCACAGTGGGCAGCAGCATTCCCATCCGAGTTAAGTGTCTCTCATTAGCCTGCCCCATGGTTCACCACAAGGAAGAGGCAGGAATGGGACTAGAGCCCAGGTCTTGAGCCTGTGTCCCTTCTCTGGGGCTATGTGGCTTCTGCAGGAAGGAGGTGGTCACAGCACAGCAAGCAGAGGCTTTAACACAGATCCTGAAAAGATATCACTGAACACTGTGTCCCTGCGTGTGCTGAAACAAATCGGCTGCTACTGCTTCACCACGTAGGCCCGATTTACCCTCTCTAGGCATGGTGACCGCTGTCACAGCCATGACAGTACTAGTGCTATTGGTTTTTACTTATGGTACATCTCTTACCCTTACTTTCTTCCAACTCTCTGAGTACACCGTACAAATTACCCAGGAGCTGGACAATTTAGGAAAGCGAACTATTACAGGCTCTGTGCCTTGAGCCTGGCTCCTCTCTTCCTTGGGTGAGTTATTCCTCAGAAGTTCCTTGACCTCTGCAGCTAGCTTCTGATGGCCCCGGACCCACAACTCAACATGACTGAATCTACATAGGCCCAAACTAGGGTTTCCTCATTGGATACAGAGATGGGGCGTTTAGGGGAGTTTGTGTCAGGGCACTGAGGAGGTTTAAGGCAAAGAATGGGTCCTGATGCTACCTAAGAGTATGCGTGCAAGGCCTGGAAGAGCTATCCCCGTGGGCGAGTCCAAGAGTGCTCGGCAGAGTAGGGAAGGGCAGCTGGATCTAGGGACCTCCTGGTCCCTCCCCTCCCTGCCCTCCCTCGTCCATTGCCAGGAGGTGCTTGTGGAGCCTTCATAGGGCCAGAGGGGACTGTGGGGTTGGCATGTGATAGAACTTGTCTGATCACTCCCAGCTGTGCAATTAAGGGCAGATTCCCCACGTGCTGCCGCTGCCGCTGAGTCCACCTTCCTGAGCTGCGTGGCATGAATGCCCTGGTCATGCGGTCAGCTGGGCCACAGCGTCTTGTTGTGCACCTGCTGGTCTTTGAATAGTTTGAGTTTAGTGTGACCCACTGTAAAATGGGAATGGTAATAATAGCACCTACTTCCCAGGGCTGTTGTGAGGATTGAAGGAGAGAATGTATAGAAAGCTCCTGACCTGATCCCTGGGGTGGAGCAAGCGCTCAGGGGTATCGGCCATCTGACCATCATCACCCTTCAGAGAGGTGTCCCCATTTCACACCGTGGCTATCACAGCGCTGGCTCCAGGAAGGATTTTATGGAGCTGAGCTCCTCGGCATTAGCACAGGGACACTGTGATTCCACTGACATCCTTTCTGAACAAGTCAGATGCAGGGAAGGGAAGGCGCAGGGCCCTTGATGAGGGCGTTTGTCCTCGGCTTCCTGTCCTCATAATAAACAACAGAAAGTCAGCTTATAAAGAGGGACGAGTTATGTTGGAGTTTTCTGTCCACGATCATTTGTTCTGTTTTTTGGGCTGTTGTGAAGCAGTAGGAGCACGTGGTTGAGCAAAATTTTTCAACTCATGGCCAGGAAGCAAAAAACGAAAGGGGGCTGAGGTCCTACCATCCCTTTTAAGGGCAACTGCCCCCGGTGATCTAAGCCCCACATTTTAAAGGCTCCACCACCTCCCAACAGCCCCTTTCTAGGGGCCAACTCTCCAATATATGGAAATTTGAGGAGCACTTAAGGCAAGGTATGACAAGAGTCCTCATGGGTCAGGGATGAGCACGACCCACTCACAGTGACCACACCAAGGTCAGTATGTTTCCCTGGACTGGTTTCTTTTTTTCTTTTTTCTTTTTCTGGTGTTTCTGAAACAGGGTCTAGTTATGCAGTTCAGGTTGATCTTGAGCTCACTTTGTAGCCCAGGGTGGTCTCAAACCCACAATGACCCTCCTGCCTCAGCCTCCTGAGTGCTGGGATTATAGGCATGCACCACCATGCCCAGCATCTGGACCAGTTTCTACCTCCAAGGCGTAGCTCACTATGTTTGCAAGTAAAGCCTGTTGCTGCTGTTGTCCCTAGGAGAGCGCATCAGTCTGGTGTACTTGCAGACTGTTTGGAGAGCTAAATGGTAAAGGGAGCAAAAGCATCCATCAGAGTTCATGATCAGCTGCGTGCAGGGCCAGGTGGGGCAGGTGGGAGATGCAGAAGAGGCCACAGGGAAAGGGGGCTGTACAACCAGGAGTACCAGTTCAGACCCTGCCTTTGCTATGAGGGAGCCAACCCTCAGGGCATCCATCTCTCAGCAGCAGTTTCTTTTTTTCTTTTTTCTTTTTTTTTTAAGGTACTGGTACTCAAACCCTGGGCACCCTACCACTGAGCTATAACCCTAGTCCTTTCTATTTTTTAATTTTGCAACACAGTCTCACTAAGCTTCCATGCCTACTCTCAAACTTGCGATTCTCCTGCCTCTGGCTCCCAAGTGTCCCAGAGTAGAGCCATGCGCCACCACACCCAGCTTCTTGGCAGTTTTTGTCCAACACCTCAAACGAGATGGCGTGGTATAGCTCCCCTCTCTCCCCTGATCCACACGACAAATCTGCCAGCTCGTCTTTGGGATGCCAAGGCTTGTTGTACAACTTAATGGAGTAAACCCTGCAGACATCAGCATTCCCTTCCCATCTGCTGTTTGGCACTAAACTTCTAACATTTATCTCAGAGATAGAACCGTCAGACAGTCCACGCGTCTGCATGTGTATACACAGAAGCCCAAAACCTCTCGTGCTGCTCTTTAAGGGCTTCCGCGTGTCATAAGTCATGTGAGCAAACATGATTTTATCCCTTCTCTACATAGACATCACAGTATTAGCTGGGGCTGGCCTAAACGTCTTTAGGCCTCAAAGTAAATAAAATCTGTAGGTAGTCAGTGAGTAGATGGCTAAGACCATGGATCTCACAAATGCCTGTCCCGACCTGGGCACCTGCAGCCCACCCTATAGCCAGTCACCACAGGACACTTGAGGACAGCAGGTGCCATCTTCATGTGCCACTAGGCAGCAGTGGCCCTAGAGGAGGGAAGGTGTTTACACATACCGTTCTCACCATGTACCGACCACTATGCTAACTGGTTTCCATGTTGCTGGTGACTCCTGTTTTGCAAACCTCACTGCATTTTTCCGATACTCGCTTGTCATATCTTATGGGTAAGTCGAAGTTCTGGGATCGATTCTTCTTGAGTCACCTTGCTTGTGGGTGGCAAGGCCTGCAGATGAGCCTCCCTGTCCCATCTGAATCCAAAGCTCGGCTGGTTATGGGGCACCTGTCTCCCCGTCACCTCTTTAGCGGTTCCCAACAACCTGGCAGGAGATGGCAAGATTGTCATCCTTCCACAGCATCCAGGTTGCGACTCAGCTTTGCTCCATTGTTCCAGGGTCTCCAGCGCCCACGGGCATCATGGGGAAGAGAAAGGAGCCATGGGACAAAGAGAGACAGCACCATGCAAATCAAGTCCAAGTCACTTCTAAGAACAAGCCCTTCCTGGGGAAGCACTCAGTAGTAGACCCACATGACCCACATGCTCAGAAACACCTCACTCTCCATGCTGTTCACATCCTGCTTCTGAGATCCCAATATTTCACCTCCATGGCCATTGTCCCCTGGGACCCCCAGGACACTGTGTGGCTTTCCTCTAGGGCTCAAGAGGCTGCTGTGGATCCTTCTACTTTGACTCAGTTCCTCTTCTGAGTGTGGCAGGCTCCTTAAAGTGAAGCAGAATGGACAGAATCCAAGTACTAGACCAAATGAGGTCTCATATTAAAATCTCAAAATACAAACTGTAAGAAAGAACTTTGTGAGGTACATTGTTCTACCCAATAATTTCTCTAAATGGCACATTTTCTGCTTCATGAGAAACGAATAAGTCTATAAATGGAACTGCCTGGTATCACTGGGTGCTGTGCGATGGTTGATTTTATGTTACCTTGACTGGGCTAGGGGAGGCCCAAGTAGTTGGTGAAACATTGGTACTGGTGTGTCTGTGAGGGTGTTTCCAGAAAGATTGACATTTGTATTCGTGTATTGAGTAAAGCAGATGGCACTCACCAATGAGAGTGGGCCCTGCCCAGTCATGAATAGAGAAAGTAAGTGAAGGACAGACAGGCCTCGCTCTGCTGGAGCTGGGACATCCTTCTTTTTCTGCTACACTCCTAGCTTTAGGACTTAAATCATTGGTCTCCACCTCTTGGTCCTTCAGGACCAAGACTCACAGACTCACTTTCCTGGGTCTCTAGCTTGCAGGTGATAATCATTGGACTTGGGCTCTGCAATCATATGAGCCAATCCATCATAATAAATCCCTACTTACAGACAATCCCTGACTTCCAGTGCTTTGGAATTACAATTTTTCAACTTTACCATGGTGCAAAAGTGATATGTATTCAGTAGAAACCACAAGTTATGGTTTGGATCAAAAATATTTCCCAAAGCTAGGCACAGTGGTGCATGCATGACACCAACTACTCAGGAAGCTGAGGCAGGAAAATCACAGATTCGAGGCCAGTCTGGGGAACTGTGTGAAAATAAAAGAAAAAGATCTGGAGATGTAGCTCAGCATTCCCTGGGTTCAATTCCTAGTGCGCCCCAACAAAACAAGAGAGAGAAAGAGAGAAAGAGAGAGGGCGCACAAAAGGCTCATGCATTCAAAGGCAGGACTTTTGGAAGTTGATTGTATCATGAGGATGTTGGCCTCATCAATAGATAAATCCATTAATAAGATCATTAATGGACAGCTGGGTATGATAGTACACACTTGTAACCCCAGAACTTGAGAGGCAGAGACAGGAGGATCACTGCAAGTTCAAAGTCTGGGCTACAAAGTGAGTTCAAGTTCAGCCTGAATTACATAGTGAGATCCTGTCTCAAAAAGACACACACAGAAAAAGGGTGATTAATGCACTAAATGGGCTGCTAGGGAGTGGGGTCTAGTTGGAAGAAATAAGTCACTGGGAGCATGACTTGAAATGATATATCTTGTTCCTGGATCTTTCCTTCTCTCTGTTTCCAACCTCCACAAGATGAGCAGCATTATTCTGCCATACTCTTCCTCCATGATATTTCTGCTTCACTCTAGGTTCAGAAACAATGGAGCTGCCAACCATGGATAGAAATTCCTGAGTCTGTGAGCCAAAATAAACCTTTTCTCCTTTAAGTTGTTCTCACGTATTATGTCACAGCAGCGGAAAACTGATTGACACATCACATTTGGAATTTTGAATTATGATCTTTCTCCAGGTCAATGCTTAGCAGGTCTACCCTCTCTAGAGATGGTGTGCAGCAAGCCACAGCTACCAGTCAAACTCATGACCAGGAGGGGAAACTTCTGACACTCTACAGTGTACTGGTTGCTAAGCTGTGATGTTCAGTAGGGTTAGGTGTATTCATGCATTGTTGATTTATTATAATTTTAAATTATAATGGATTTATAGGGCCACAAGCCCCACTGTAAGTTGAGGAGCATCTGTATCCATGTGTCCTAAGTTCTGTTTCTCTGGAGATTCCTAAAACATACAGGTTTCAGGGTAATATCCCAGGGTTTACATTTCTGGAAAGTCCGTAAAACTGACTTGGTCCACCTAGAAGCATTTTGAGCTTTAATACTAACAGCTTCCTAGACACAAAACAGTTGTTTGTATGTTTGTTTGTTTATTTTTGCAGCACTTGGGACTCAACCAAGGCCTTTGCACAGAGCTAGATCTTCAACCCTTTTTTACTTTTTATTTTGAGAAATGGACTCACTAAGTCACTAAGGAGGCACCCAGTCTGGGCTTGAAGTGGCTATCATTCTGCCTTAGCCTCCCAGAGTTCTGGAATTACAGGTCTGTGCTACCAGCCCTGGCTGAAAATCATTGTTTATTTATTTACTTATTTATTTCTTCAGTGGGAAGTTTTAAAAGCCATCCAAATAGTCAGGCCTCTTTCCTTCTTTTGGCCTTGTCAACTCACTTGGTCTAGAGAGGTAGCCATAGGTGGGGAACCCCTCATGGCTCCGGCTTTGGTAGTGCTAGTGGAGGACAGTCCAGGTCTTCCCTGCCCTTCTCATGTTGTTGTCAGCATCTTCATCAGGCAGCAGTTGACAGCAGTGCAAATGGGGCTACTCATGTTGTCACTGTTTCTGTGGGACCCCTGCATGCCCGCAGATAAATGCAACTGGGATCCTGTCTCCCCGGGAACTCACTGTTCACTCTACTGTTACTGTAGAGATGGAAGCCTGGACTACAGCTGAAAGAAGTGAGGTCCCCACTGATATGTCAACCATGAACCTCAGAATGTGATCTTGTTTGGAATAAGGGTCTTCATAGGTGTAACTGAGATGAGTCTGTTCTGGAAGAGAGTGGGCCCTATTATGACAAATCCTTATAAGAGAGGAGACACAGAAGAGGTCATGCAAAACTAAAGGCAGGACTGGAATGATATGGCCACAAACCAGGCAAGATCTAGAGTCCCCAGGAGTAGGAGAGGCAGGAGGAACCTCCCTGGAACCCCAGCAGGGAACACAGCCCTTCCACATCTTGATTTTGGACTTTCAACCTTCAGGACTGTGAGAGAATACATTTCTTCATTTTAAACCACCCAGTTTGTGGTACTTGGTTATGGCAGCCACAGAAAGTGAATAGAAGGATGACATTTGAGGACTCGGCCTCCTGGACAGAGATGCACCTGTGGGCACCTCCTGGGTTGCTCTGGAGAACAGCATATGGGAGACAGATCCAAAGGTGGCTGGCTCTGGACACCTGAGCCACAGCACAGTTTCCACAGGGCCCTCAACGTCCCCTCATCAAGGGGGCCCTTGGGATTCAGAGATCAACCCCACACCTACCACCTTGCAGGCAGACCCCAGGAAGGGGGCATGAGCTTTGGTCATGTAACTCTCTGCACTCAAGGGCAATCCCTACAGCATTGCCAGCTGTTAGGGGATCAAGTTCTCCAATCCTGAAAGGGATGTGTGGGGCAAGAAGAGTCACAGACATGTCCTCACAACCCCCATTACTTTTTTATTTTTTGTAGCACTGAGGATTAAATCCAGTGAGCCTCTTTTTAATTTTTATTTTGAGCCAGGGTCTCACTATGTCACTAAGTTGCCCAGGCTGGGCTCAAACTTGTGATCTTCTTGCCACAGCCTCTCAAAGTGCTAGGATTGCAGCCAGCCATGCACCACCATGCCCAGCTAACTCTGTTTACTTTTAGAGCAATGATGGGCTGACAATTTTCCCATCACAGAGGAAGAGAACTTCCTGCTCTGGATTCAAATGTGACTTGGATCTCAGCATCCACCTTCACCACGTCCCAACCCAGCTGTCACCTGGTTTACCCCAATCCCTTAAGAGACCTGAGTCACACTGGTTTATAGTTGCAAAGACTTGAGAGGGAGCTCAGCCCACGTTCATGTTCTTCCCACCCCTCTGCCCTGTGGCTGACCATGCATGCTTGGTCAACAAGGCAATAAGATCGCTAATTAAACATGCTTGCCATTGAAACCTGATTGCTGAGTTGCATGGTGACAATTCTGTGTGTCACCTCATATGGGTCAGGAAGACCTTGTTGCAAATGTCTTTGCTTCCACTCAGCTGTTCACTTGCTCAGTCTCCCTGGTGCCTTGTGTGGTCATCTCTTCCCAGCATCAAATGAGAGAAAGCAGTCTGTTCCTTCAGCTCCCTGGGACTGGGGGAGTTACAGCAGTGGCTGAACAGAGCTCAGCCCCACCCTGGCTTCTGTACTCACCCCACTGGTGGCCTGAAGGACATATGAGTCATCCAAGGGTGTCCAGCCACTCCTTCAACTTTTGCTTAAAGGTGATCATGATCTGCAGTGGGATCTAATCCTTAAGTAACAGTGATTCCTCTGGTCAACGAGAATTTTTTCATGATTTGTTTATTTTTTTTAACTACAATAAACTATACACAACATAAATTCACCATCTTGATCATCTTTATGGATACAATTCATATATCCGCTCATAATGTTGCACAATCACCACTGTCCATTTCCAAAACTCTTTTCATCTTTCTGAACTGAAACTCTGTTCTCATTAGACACCAACTGCCCATTCTCCCTCCCTCTAGCTCCAGAGCAGCCACCATTCTACTTTCTGCCTCTATGAATTTGACTACTCTGCATTTGTCTTTTTGTGAATGACTTACTGCACTCAGCAGGTAATATTTATCTATCTTATACTGTATGTCAGAATTTTCTTCTTTTTCAAGGGTGAATAATAATCCACATATGTATTCACTAACATTTGTTATTATCTGTTGTGTTTCGTTTTTTAGTAGCCTTCATACTGGGTAGGAGGCAGTATGTGGAGGACCACCTGGACAACTTTCCTTGAAAGAACAAACATCTCCATTCTGGCTAAACTTGGCCCTATTTCCATGTATTGGTACGTACAGAGCTGGCTAAGACTTTTCCCTATGTCTTCAACTAGCTTTAAGCAATGCAGATAGGTCTAGCCAGGTGCTGATGTGTAATCTTTAAAGCAAGGTGACAGGGCAGTGCTACCCCACCCTGCAGCTCCCCAAAATCCTGTGTGAGCCAGGTGGGAGACAGAGCCACGCTCCACACTGTAGGCTAAGATCCAGCTGAGATCAGGCCTTGAGATAAGAGATAAGACTCCCCAGAGCATAAAAGACTGCACAGCATAGCTGAAGTACTGACCCCAAAGTATTACATGCTACCTCAAATTATTGGGCTTTGCAGATTACTCTTTCTGCATATCCTTCTCTCTGCCTATTGCAGAGGTGATTTCAGGCCTCCTATGCAGCCCAGTACATGCACTCACGTACTTTCCACTATTCTCGTAGGCACTCATCCTCCAGCCAATCCCTTCTTTTTTTTTTTTTTTTTTTTTTTTTTTTTTGTACCTGGGATTGAACTCACAACCTTGCACCTACTAAGCAGGTGCTTAAGCCACTGAGCTAAATCCCGGCCCTATTTTTTGAGACAGGGTCTCACTATGCAGTTCAGGCTGGCCTTGAACTCACTTTGTAGCTCTGGCTGGTCTTGAACCTACAATGATCCTCCTGTCTCAGCCTCCCGAGTGTTGGGATTAAAGGCATGCGCCACCATGCCCGGCTTCCCTTCTTAATGAATTAATAAAACCTGGGTTTGGCCTTAGGTCAAGGCCTTTGTTCCAGTTAACCATCATCCTAGCTGGACTTAGGACTCCCTTGGCTCTCCACAACTACAAATATGCCTTAGTGTCTTCATTCTCACCATGGGTTGCACTGGAATTGGTAGATTGAAATTAACTGGTTAAAATACCAATAACTTTTCCATGGAATTGCAAATATAAACTTCTTGGACCGCAAGGAAGACTGAGAAGGGTTTTTTTTTTTTTTTGGATGAGGGATACCGGGGGTCAAACTCATGACCTCACACTTGCCAGGCAGCTGCTTGTGCCGCTGAGCTAAATTCTCAGCCTACAGTAGTATTTCTAAATGGCTTTGACTTTTGTTTTGCTAAGGATCAGTGATATTGAGCATTTTTTCATGTATTTATTGGCTGTTGTATTTCCATGTCTTGTTTTGGTTCAATATCTACTCAAGTCCTTTGTCCGTTTAAAAAAATGTGTGTGTGTGTGTGTGTATTTTTTAGACAGGGTTTCACTATGTGGTTCAGGCTGGGCTGAATTCACTTTATAGCCAGGCTGACAATCCTCCTGCCTCAGCCTCCTAAGTGCTACTATTATAGGTGTGCACCACCACACCCAGCCCCTTCGTCCATCTTTAAATTGGGTAGTTTTCATTAAACTTTAGGTCTCCGTGTACTCTGGATAGTAATCTCTTAACAGGTACCATAAGGTTGCCTTTTCACTCTTTGATAGTTTTTTGTTTGCTTTGCTTTTTGTGGTTCTAAAGATCAAATGCAGAATCTTGTGCATGCTAGGCCAGCACACTGCCACTGAGCCACACCTCCAACTCCTAGTAGTGTCTTTTGATGCAAAAATTGTAAAAATTTTTCATGAAGTTCAATGTATCTACTTTTTCTTTCTTTCTTTCTTTTTTTTTTTTTTTTTTTTTTTTTTTTTTTTTTTTTTTTTTTTTTTTTTTTTTTTTTTTTTTTTTTTTTTTTTTTTTTTTTTTTTTTTTTTTTTTTTTTTTTTTTTTTTTTTTTTTTTTTTTTTTTTTTTGGTACCGGGGATCGAACTCACAACATTGCACCTGCCAGGCAGGCACGTAAGCCACTAAGCTAAATCATCAACCCTGTTTTATGAGACAGGGTCTCACTATGCAATTCAGGCTGGCCTTGAACTCACTTTGTAGCCTAGGATAGTCTTTTATTTATTTATTTTTTTTGCAGCACCAGGGATCTAACTCACAACCTCACACCTGCCAGAGAGGTACTTAAGCCATCAAGCCAAACTGCCGGCCCTGGTTTTTTGAGGCAGGGTCGCACTATGTAGCTCAGGCCAGCCTTGGTGCTTGTGTTGTAGCCCAAGCCGGCCTCGAACTCACAAGGCTCCTCCTACCTCAGCCTCCCAAGTGCTGGGATTAAAGGCGTGTGCCACCACACCCGGCTAGCCCAGGATGGTCTTGAAATTGCAATGATCCTCCTGTCTCAGTCCTTTTTCTTTTGATTTATTTTCATTATTGTTTTAAAATTTTAATTTAAAATTATGTAAGTAATCCAAAAATAAATATTTTTAAAAAATTTTTTCCTACTTTTTGACCCCAGATACAAGACTGAATGACTCATGCTTCTTGGTAGATGGTTGATCTCTACATTGGTCTGTGCAAGGACTTTCTTTTGTTAAGATACAGCCGTTTATAGCCTGAGGGCAAACCTTCTGTGCCTCCCACCTCTCAAGCTGCTATTTTCAGCTTCCCTACGGCAGAAACCCAGATGTGGGCAGGTGGGCAGAGGCCCAAATGTGGGCAGGTGGGCAGAGGCCCAGATGTGGGCAGGTGACCAAGATGACAGTGCAGGCCCAGAGGGCAGCCATGAAACCAAGCTTAAGGACAGAGGCAAAGCCTGAGGGCCTGTTGCTAGGGAACAAAGGTTCCCAGGCCACAGTTAAAATCCAGACTCTAATGTGATCGAGTATCTGGCTTTAGTTACCCATCCTGTGCAACTGGCCGAAAGCAAGTACATAGAATGCTGAGCTGGGTCTTTTTGGTGTGTTTTGCCAGAAAACCCGAAGTCTGGCAAATACAAAATATCACAAATCTTCTAAGTTCTCTCTCATGCCAACAAAAAGTGGGCTGCTGCAGATGTTGAATGTCCTCCAGAAAGAATATTCTCCTCAGTGCCCAGCTCACAGGATCCCAGCATGGTCACCTAATGGGACTGAGAATACCAAGGACATGGTAGATCCTCCAGACAGTAGAATAGTGGGGCCTCACTCCGGCTACCACAAGAAACTGAGACCAGGCCAGGGCTGAGGGTGGAGAGAAGCCAGATTTGGAGTTTGTCATTTGAAATGCTGAAGCCAGAGGTGTCTGAAGCCAGACATGGACTCAGGCCTGGCTCCATCAATGGTAAGGCCTTCATTAGTGTGAATTTTACTATTCAAGTTTATATTGCGTAGGCTGGGGATATACCTCAGTGGCACAGCACCTACCTGGCAAGCACAAGGTCCTGAGTTCAATTCTCGGTACCAAAAAAAAAAAAAGTTTACATTGTGCAACGCTGGTTTTAAATGCAAATGTGAAGTCTGGGGGTTTAGCTCAGCAGCAGCACAAGCACCTGCCTGGCAAGTGAGAAGTCATGAGTTTGATCCCTGGTACCAAAAATAAATAAATAAATGCAAATGTGAGAGGAATTAATGTGTAGGTGGGGTCAGCCACATTAAACAATCTGTGCCACACAGGCATCTGTGTTCAGCTCTGGTCAATACAATGCGAAAAGTGTGCCAAACTAAAGGCACTGTTTTACTTCACCCTTGATAAGAGCATGTCCTGCCATCGTTCCTGGCCTTCACCCTGCTGTTGAGACAGGAAGGGCAGAAAGGAAATGGAATTGTGACTATCTCATCCCTTCTGGCTTCATCTTCATTTTCGGTATAACTGGGTGCAGAGTGCAGGGACTTAATACATAAGCAGGAGGGGTAGGCAGAGTCCTTAGGAGATCTATTTATTGCACCATCATCTTCTTCTTTCTGCGTTTGATGAAACTCCTGGTTCAAACAGAAGTTGTAGTTCGTTGTGGGTGTCTGTGCTACAGTGACTCAGTCATAGATGTGAAATATACCTTGTTCTCCCTTTGAGTCTCAATAAACAACCATGTATCATGGGTACTGCAATTCCATGCTCACAATATGTCACAAGCCTTCGTGGGACAAAAGTCAAGGGAAAGTGGACATGTATATTATATGTCTGTCCTCTGTTAGTAGGTCCCACTGAATTTACAAAACACAAGTTCAAAAATGTCATTAAGAATTATAAAATAACCAGGTGTGGTGGTGCACTCTTTTAATCCCAGCATTTGGGAGGCTGAGGCAGGAGGATCATTGTGAGTTTGAGACCAGCCTGGGCTACAAAGTGAGTTCAAGTTCAGCCTGAACTGTGTAGTGAGACCCTGTCTCAAAAAATAGGGCCGGGGATTTAGCTCAGTGCTCTAAGCGCCTGCCTGGCAGGCATGAGGTTATGAGTTTGAGCCCTGGTACAAAAAAAAAAAATTATAAGAGTGGCAACCTATCGGGACTGCTTTTGTCTCTTTCTGGGACAGAAGATTTCTTTCTCTCAATAAATATATTCTGCTCTTAAAAACAACAACAAAAAAAGAATTATAAGACAGGAGGGCACAGAGGCCAATACCTAGGAGACTGAGGCAGGAGGATTGCAAGTTCAAGCCTAGTCTTTTTTTTTTTTTTTTTTTTTTTTTTTTTTTTTTTTTTTTACTTTCCTTGGGTACTGGAAATTGAACTCATGACCTCATACTTGCCAGGCAGATGCTGGTCTGGTGAGTATATATCCCTGACCCCGCAACCCCTTTTCTTAAAATAAAAAGGACTGAGAATATATCTTGTTGGTAGAGTGCCTCTGGGTTTAATCCCCAGTGACAACAACAATAACAAAGAATTGCAAGACTATGACACTAGAACTTTACTGAGCAAGGATGTCTTAATTACTTTTCTCATGACTGAGACAAAATATCCAACACCCAAAGTTAAAGGGAGAAAGGTTTCTTTAGCTCATAGTTTGTGGAGGTTTCTGTCAGTCCATAATTGGCTGGCTCCAAGGCAGGGTGGCACATGTCAGCAGGACAATAGTTCACGGTGGTTGAAGACAGGAAAAGCAATGAAAGGGAGTGGCAAGCCTCTTTCTGTCCCTTATTTTATATGCAGGCTACCTGCCCTAGGGCAGGTGTAGCACTTGTACCCTTAATCCCAGCATTGGATTATGAATCAATCGCACACTCTAGATTCAGCCACCTCTGAGAAGCCTGTCCCACCTCATGACTACATGAGGCTTTGGGGGGACAGCTGGACACAAACCATGACAAAGGCTGTCAACATGGTAGTGGCAGGGGACCTGAGGAACAGAATGGGGCATCAAGGACTGAACACAATGTCCCTATAGGATTAACCTCTAAGAAAAACACGCATGGTCTTCAGCCCTCACAGAAGAGCAGGGCTTTGGGGAACTTGCTGGAGGAGGGCAGGATCACTACAGGCAGTAAAGACAGATGGAGAGTATATTGGGGGCTGGAGGCCAGGGAGCCAACAAGAGCTTGGCGTGCCTACCATATGGATTTCATGTAGGGGAACGGTTGGCCAAAATATCACAGGACAGGTCAGTGTGGGCCTTAAGCTCTGTGTTTAGGATTACAGATCTTATCCTGCAGGCAAGTGGAAGAGCCTAGAGGTTTAAAAACATATACCATTGTTGTTCTTTTTTTTTTTTTTTTTTAACTTGGAAGGATTTTTCCAGAGGGTTCTATAAAAGGAACTGGGGAGAGTAAGATGGGGTAAGCAGACAACTTGGGAGACCATGAAAAGTATCCAGATTAGAGATGAGATCCTCAGTAGTGGTGACACGGCCAGACATCCAGACGAGTCAATGTGGAGTGGAGGGAGGGAAGCATCTAGGACCCCTGATTCCCTCTCCAGATCCCTGGCTCATGCAGGCAGGCAGGTGCTCTGAGCTAGGGCAGGTCTGGGGGTGAGTGGGAGCTGGGGTAAGTGAGCAGGCTTCATAAACTGAGTTGAGAATGGTGTGTCAGCCAGGTGGGGACACCCAAGAAGCACTCCTTGGTTGCCCAGGTACAGACCCTGGGGAGGAAGATGAGGATTTGGACCCACATGTGTGCTTACAATGACCTAGATAATTCAGAGAGAAGATAGCTGAGTTTGAGATACCAGGTAAGTGAATTTTTCTAAATCTTTCCCTTAAGTCAATTTTTAAAAAATCAAAGTTGTGCACACAGGTAAAGAGTCAAGGAGTCTATTAAGACATACCAAAAAAAAAAAAAATCATTCACACACATTCTAATTTCAACTCTTTTTTTTGAGACAGGGTCTCACTGTGTAGTTTAAAGTGGGCTTGAGTTCACTATGTAGCCCAGGTTGGATTAGAACTCTTGGTGATTCTCAGCCTCCTGAGTGCAGGAATTACAGGTGTGTGCCACCATGCCTGGCTCAATTTCAACTCTTTGAGCTGATTATTTTTAACTTCACTGTCTCTAAAGAGGTGCTTATGCTCTGTGTTCTTAGATTCTAAATTTGACACACTTTCTATGCTGGAAGACAAACATTTTACTTTTACCCATTTTCTCCAACACACGCTCTCAAATACATTTCCTCTGCCCTTATCTTCTAAAAATATTTGTATATCAATATTTGGGTTTAGATTACTATAACTATATTGGCACTATTCCATCTTCTGGGCACATAGATGCTATTTTTTCCTTCTAGTTCTGGGGATGGAACCCAGGACCTTGTGCATACTAGGCAAACACTCTACTACTGAACTAAATCGTACCCCGTGATTTCTTTAGTTTTTCTTTCCTGAGCAACATTTTATTGTCCAGGAAGTTGTTAAAAATCTGTTTTGTTGTTTTGTTTTAATTTACCTCTCCATACATTCAAATCCGTTTTTCAGATAGATTGCATCTTGAAGAAACCTCCCCCAGGGTCCTCTGGCTTCTCCAGTGGCCCCTGAGGCCTGCTGTGCATCTGTCACCTGCTATCTTCTGTCACCCTCACTGTGACTGCAGGATTCTCCCATGATCCCCAGTGACCCTTGCCCAGGTGAGAACTCCTGTCTGGCATGTGGGCAGAACCTATGACATGAGGGGATGTCCCTTCCATGCTTATGTGACATTGTATGTCCGAAGGGATGCTGCAGATATGATGAAGGTCACTAATCAGTTGACTTTCAGATAAGGAGATTTTTTTCCAAGTGGCCTGACCTACTTTCAGGAACTCTTTCCAAGAAAAGAGTTATTTTTCTGGCTGGTGATAAAAGTCACTAGAGATTCCAAGAGCAAGAAATCACTGTGAGTGGCTTCATCCGTGACTGCCGTGGAAGTGGCCATGGGGGAAGGACCTAGGGGTGTCTCGAGGAGTTGTCGGTCCAGCAACCACAAGAAATAACCTGAGACGCCTTTAATCCCAGCACTCGGGAGGCTGAGGTAGCAGAAGCGTTGTGAGTTCCAGGACAGCTTGGGCTACAACACGAGCGCAAGGCCGGCCTGAGCTACATAGTGCGACCCTGCCTCAAAAAATAGGGCCGGGAGTTTGGCTCAGTGACTTAAGCATCTGTCTGGCAGGCACAAGGTTGTGAATTTGATCCCCGGTGCCACAAAAAAAAAAAAAAAAAAAAAAAAGAAGAAGAAGAAATAACCTGAGAGATGTTGCGACTCTCTTCCCCGTCCTCCTCAAGTGAGAAAGCAGCCAGCCAGCACCTCTAAGACCCCATGCAGGAACCCAGGCACACCTAGCTTCCTGACTGCTGGCTTATGGAAACGGGAGATAAGTATACAGTGTTTTAAACTAAGTTAGCCAGAACTAACATACCTATCCTGGGCGGAACCCTCTGCTTTCCCTCAGGCCTACAGGAGCCTGTCTTTCTCTTGGTTTACTCCTCATGGGTGGCATAGCCATCTGTAGGTTCCTAAGGAGGGTAGATGGGGGCACATCTGCATGTCTCAAGTGGCCTTTATTCTGTATTCACACAAAGTTTGACTGTGTATAGGATTTTAGATTAGAAACATTTCCCCTCAGAAACATGAAACCTTCGCTGGTTTGCTTTCCACCTACGGCTTTGGGATTGGGTAGCCCATTGTCATTTGGAGGAACTCCTGCATGAAACCTGGTCTTTCTGCTGCCTTTTAGAATCTTTGTCTTGGTGTTCTGAAATTTCACAATGATGAAATAAACTCCTTGGTGTAGCTCTGTTTCCTTCATCAAGCTAAGAAAGATTTCCCTGAGACCAGGGCAAAAATGTCCTTATCCTTGTCCTTGTCCCTTCTCATTAGAGAGCCCCAGCCATCCTCCAGCCATTCTCCAGCCATGCTCCTTCCTACAAGACAAGCGCTCTGCAGGACGACTCAAGAGCCCAGGCCTGACAATGACCTAGGTTCACCCCTGGAACCTGGAATGCCCCAGTCAAATGGCCCCACTCAAAGACCCATCAGGTGTCTTCCCTAGACCTGTCCTCTTGAGGACAGACCACCTCACTGCTGATAGTTATGTTTATGGAGTAGCCAAGGAATGACAGTTTTGTGGGAGACAGTGATGAAGCTTGGATGTGTGGGCTGAGGTGTCCAAAAGTATGCACATGGGACCCCTCATCTAGGAGCTGGAAGAGAAAGAAGGAGAGCTGTCATCTTGCCCCAGACCCCACATTCTGGAGCAGAACTCCAAGGAGCCTGAGTATTCTCAGTCTGAGACTGACCTTCTGAGTACTTATGAAGGTACATTTGTCAAGGTAGGAAGTCAAAACATTTTATTTGATAATTTGTTAGCTTCATCTGTAGCTTAAAAAAATGTAAGCTGGGTGCAGTGGCACACATCTGTAACCTCAGTTACTCAGGAGACCCAGGCAGGAGGATCATAAGTTAAGAAGACAACCTGGGTGTCTTAGTCAGATCCTGTTTAGAAAAAAGAAAGAAAGAAGGAGGAAAGAGAGAGAAAAATATTAGACATGCAGCATATTGTCACCATGTCTACTCCTGCCCCAAATCCTTTAGGTGTCACAGATGGCTTAGGCATTGGGCACACCTAGTTCTCTCATCTGGAAATTCATGTTTATCGCTTCTGGGAAATTTTATTTCTTAGATGCCATTTTGTCTCTGCTACCTTCTTCATTCTTTATTTTTGAAGGTCAGAGTAGTTATATGTTAGGTTTCATACATGAACCCTCCAATTTTTTTTTAGTTTTCTCTCTTATTTTCTTTTTATTTCCTTTTCTTTCTTTCTGGTTTTATTTTTAGGGGAAGGGGTTGGGGACTCAGTACTGGGGATTAAACCCAGGGCCTCATGGATGCCAAGCACATCCTCCACTACTCTAGCTTTTTCCTATCTTTTTCTCCAGACTTTCCATTTGAAATTATTAATTTCCATTATATTTTTAATGTTTCAAAGTGCAGTAAGTCCCCAGTTTATGAATGGGTTCCATTCCAGGAGAACATTCTTAAATCAGATTCGTTGGTAAGTCTGACCAAGTAAGTCTTTTTCTTTTTTTTTTTTTTTTTTGAGACAGGCTCTCACTATGTAACCCAGACTAGCCTTGAACTTGCAAGTGCCTCAAGCCTCAGCCTCCCAAGAGCTGGGATTACAGGTGTGCACCATCATGACTGGCTGTAATTGTATATAAAGGACAGAGGAGGCATAATTTATAATGTCCAGTCTTTTTTTTTTTTTTTTTTTTTGGTCTTTTTGAGGGTCTCACTATGTGGTTCTGGCTGGCCTTGAGCTCACTTTGTAGCCCAGGCTAGTCTTGAACTTGCAGCAATCTTCCTGCCTCAGCCTATCAAGGACTGGGATTACAGGTGTGCACCACAATACTCGACTTGTCTTTCCATTTTTTTGATAGCCTCTTCAATCTCCTTTTTCCAGAGTACTACAGTTTTCACTATAGAGATCTTTCACTTCCTTGGTTAGATTAATTCCTAAATATTTAATTATTCTGAATACTATGGTGAGTGGTGCTGTGATTCTAAATTCTTTCTTGATGTGTCCATTTTTGCGGTACAGGAATGCTATTGGTCTTTGTGTGTTAATTTTATATCCTGCTACATTGCTGAATTTGGTTATTAATTCTAGGAGTATTTAATGGAATTTTATGTGTCTTCTATGTAGATAATAATGACATCTGCAAATAGTGATAATTTCAATTCTTTCTTTCCTATAAATATCCCTTTTATTTCTTTTTCTTGCCTGATTACTCTGATGAATATTTTGAGTACTGTATTGAACAAGAGTAGTGATAATGGACATCCTTGTCTTATTCCTGATTTTGGTTTTCCCCCATTTAATATGATGTTGGCCACTGGTTTGTCATAATTGGCTTTTATCAGATTGAGATAAGGTCCTTCTATGCCTTTTTTTTTTCTAAGGGGGGTACCAGGGATCAAACTCACAACCTCCCACCTGCCAGGCAGGTCCTTAGGCCGCTGAGCTAAATCCCTGGCCCTATTTTTTGAGACAGGATCTCACTATGCAGTTCAGTCTGGCCTTGAACTCACTTCGTAGCCCAGGCTGGTCTCGAACTCACAATGATCCTCCTGCCTTAGCCTCCCAAGTGCTGGGACTAAAGGTGTGTGCCACCACGCTACGCTTTTTTATGCCTATTTTTGTCAGGGTTTTTATTGTGAAAAGATGTTGGAGTTTGTCAAAAGATTTTTCTGCATCTATTGAGATTATCATGTGATTTTTGGCCTTTCTTCTGTTTATGTTGTATATTACATTTGCTGATTGCATATGTTGAACCTTCCTTTCATCCCTGGGAAAAAGCCTACTTGGTTATGATGTATGATTTTTGTGTGTGCGATTGTGTGTGTGTGTGTCTTTTTGAGACAGGGTCTTGCTATGCAGTTCAGGCTTGCCTTGAGCTCACTTTGTAGCCTAGGCTGGCCTTGAATTTGCAATGATTCTCCTGCCTCAGCCTCCCAAGTGCTGGGATTACAGGAGTGCACCACCATGCCCTGCATGATATATAATCTTTTTGATGACTTGTTGCATTCTGTTTACCAGTATCTTGTTGAGAACTTTTGCATCTGGGTTCCTGAAAGAGATTGACCTGTAGTTTTCCTTTTAAGTTGAGTCCTTGTCTGGTTTTGGAATCAGGGTAATGGTGGCTTGCAGGAATAAGTTTGGAAGTACTCCTTTTCTTTCAGTTTCATTAAAGGATTTGAGAATTATTGAAGTGCTTGTAGAATTCAGTGGTGAATCCATCAGGTCCTGGACTTTTCTTAACTGGTAGAGTTTTTATTACTGCCTCAATATCGTTGCCTGTTATTGAATTGTTCAGTTTTTTATGTTTTACTGGTTCAGTTTAGGTAGTTCATATGTGTCTAAGAATCTGTTCATTTCTTCAAAATTCTCCAATTTGTTGCAGTAAAATTTTTCATAGTAGAATCTCTATATTGATTTTCATCATGGTTATGCTGGTTTACATTCTCACCAATGATGTAGAAGTTTCTTTTTCCCTCAGTACCCTCACTGATATTTGTTATTTTTTGATTTCTTGATGATAGCCTTTCTTTCTGGAGTAAGATAGAATCTCAGTGTTGTTTTAATTTGCATTTCTCTAATGTCTAACTTTTTTGAAAAAATCCTTTATGACAATTTTTGCCTTTTAATTAGAAGGTTTAGTTTGTTGCTATATAATCATTTATATGGCTTGATTTAGGTTTAACATTTTACCTTTTTTTTTCCACCTAGTATTGGGAATTAAACCGAGGACCTTCACAGTGAATTACATTCCCAGATCTTTTTTCTATTTTTATTTGAGACAGGATCTTGCTAAGTCTCTAAATTGCTCAGATTGGGCTCTAACTTGGAATACTTCTGCCTCAGTCTCCAAGAGTTCTTAGATTGCCATTGTATACCACTGCACCCAGTTCCTTTTTCAAATCTTTTTCTGTTTGTGGTTTCTGTTTTTGTTCTAGGGTTCCTTCTTTCTTGATTTTGTTGAGTGAATTACATATATTTAGCTATATGCCTACACAGTATATTCTGAACTGTTTTGATAGGGGGTTACAAAGCACATCCCAGCTACATAGTGCCAGTGTGATGCACCTGATGCACCTGAAATGTGGAAGTCTTGTGACTACACAGGTCCAGTCTCTCCACCCCAATCTGTGTGTGTGTGTGTGTGTGTGTGTATGTGTATGTGTGTGTGAGACAGGGTCTAGCTGTGCAGTTCAGGCTGGCCTTGAATTCACTTTGTAGCCCAGGATGATCTCAAACTCACAATGATCCTCCTGCCTCAGCCTCCCAAGTACTGGGATCCCACCCCAATCTTTTATGCCATAGTTGTCACGTATGATATATAGGCCTTAGAATCTATTGCTTTAATTTTTGCTCTAAACAGATAAGCATATACATACATATATATACAACATTAAGAAGGAAAGCAGTTTTTTATATTTACCCACATATTTACCATTTCCAGTGTTATTTATTTCTTCCCAAAGATTTAATTTTCCATGCAGTATAATTTCTCTTCAGACTGAAGAACTTTGTTTGACATGTGTGTAGCAAAAGTCTACTGTCAACAGCCTCTCTTTGCTTTGTCTGATAATGTCTTTATCTGACCTTAAATGTTGAAGGTTATTTTCTCTGACAGAGTTTGGAGTTGTTATCAAAACCTGCAAGATATTTTGTCCTCAGGCCTTCATCTTCTCTGATAAGTCAGTATTATTGAGAATTTTTTTTGGTACTGGGATTCAAACTCAGGACCCCTTGCTTGCCAGGCAGGAGTTGTGCCACTGAGCTATAGTCCCATCCCTGAGTCAGTATAATTCAGACCCCTGGTGCCCTGTATCTATTGTTTTGTTTTCTTCATCTGCTTTTGAGATTGTTTATGCAGCTTGGCATTTTCTGAGCTTCTTGAATCTCTAATAATATCACCGACTTTGGGTAACTTCCATCCATCACTTCCTAAATGATTTTTTTTTCTGTTTCATCCTCTCTGTTCTCCTTTGGAACTTCAGCTGCTCATGTGTTAAACCACTTGACATTGTCCCCTGTTCAGGGGCCTTTTTTCCCCTCTCTGATTCTGTTTGGATTGTTTAATCATCCCATCTTTAGACCAATGAGTATTTTATTTTTATTAAAGAGACTATATTTTTCACTTTCAGAATTTTTATTCAGTTCCTTTGATTGGATTCTGTTTCTTTTCTGAGATAGCATATCTCAGATATATTTGTTTATATACTGTTAGGCTTGTATCTAGATGTCCCCCCAAAGCCTCATGTGGTCATAGGTAGGAATTTTCAGAAGTGGTTGGATCTAGAATGTGCGATGCTGGGTTTAAGTGTGTATTTCTGGGATTGAGGATATATGATTACTAAATTAGTCCACTGATTTTGGCATAATTCTCGGTAAGATTAAGAGTTCCCCACCCTGTGTGTGAGTACTACCTGCCCTAAGGATAGGTAGCTTGCATAAAATGTAAGGGACAAAAAGAGGGCTAGTATGGTGGCTTGTCACTTGCTTGCTGCCTTCTGCCTGTCCTGCTTTCCCATGAACTGTTTCTCTTCTTTGATGCCTCTCTGCCACCCTGCCTTGGAGCCAAACAACTATGGATTAAAACCTCTACAAACTGTGAGCTAAATAAATCTTTCCTCGCTTAACTTGTAGATATTGGGTATTTTGTCTCAGCAACAGGAAAAGTGACTAAGATATATATCTTTGAGACTATTTCTGTTGTGAATTAGACTCTACCCCTAAAATACTATTTGGAAGCCCAATTTCTAATATGACTGAATGTGGAGATAGAACCTTTAAAGAAGTAGTTAAAACCACATCAAGCCAGGCATGGTAGTGCATGCCTGTGATTCCAGGATTTGAGAGACTGAGTCAGGAAGATCACTGCAAGTTCAAGACCAGCCTGGGCTACAAAGTAAGCTCAAGTCCAGCCTGAACTGCATAGTGAGATCCTGTCTCAAAAAGGCAAACAAAACAAAACAAAACAAAAACCCATTAGATCATATGGGTGGGTTCTAATCCAATCAGACTGGGGTCCTTATGAGAAAGAGACCCCAGGGTATACATGCACAGAGGAGGGGCCCTGTGAGAACACAGGGAGAAGGGAGCCTCTGCAAGCCAAGGAACTCAGGAGAAACCACCTTGATCTTGAACATCTAGCCTCTAGTACTGTAAAAAAGTACCTTTAGAGTTTTTTTTTTTTCCTTTACTTTTTTGTGGTAGTGGAGATAGAACTCAGGGCCTTTGTAACAGACTACATTTGCAGCCCTTTTTAAAATTTTTTTTTTTTTGAGATAGGATATTGCTAAGTTGTTAAATTTCCCAGGTTAGGCTCGAATTTTAGATCTTTCTGCCTCAACCGCCCAGATTGCTGGGATTATGGGCATTACGACCATACCCAACTACATTTCTGTTATGTAAATTACAGGTTTCTGGCATTTTATCTTGACAGTCCTAACAGATTAATACAAGCTTGAGTAATTTTTTTTTTTTTTTTTTTTTTTTTTTTTTTTTTTTTTTTTTTTTTTTGCGGCACCGGGATCGAACTCATAACCTTGTGCCTGCCAGACAGGTACTTAAGCCACTGAGCCAAACTCGCTGCCCTGGTTTTTTGAAGTAGGGTCACACTATGTAGCTCAGGCCAGCCTTGCACTAGCCCAAACCGGCCTCGAACTCACAATGCTCCTCCCACCTCAGCCTGCGGAGTGCCGGGATTAAAGGCGTGCGCCATCATGCCCGGCTAAGTTTGAGTAATTGTTTTAATATCCTTTTCTGCTTATCCAATCTTTTTATCTTAAAGTCAGTGCCCATTGATTATCTTTCCCCTTAAGGAAAATAGTAGGTCACATTTCCTTCCATCTTTGTATGTGTGGTAATACTAAATCCTGTCCTTAACATTGTGAAGGATGAGCCGGGCGTGGTGGCACACGCCTTTAATCCCGGCACTCCGCAGGCTGAGGTAGGTGGAGCTTTGTGAGTTCGAGGCCAGCCTGGGCTACAACGCCAGCGCAAGGCCGGCCTGAGCTACATAGTGTGATCCTGCCTCAAAAAACTAGGGCTGGGGGTTTGGCTTAGTGGCTTAAGCGCCTGTCTGGCAGGCGCGAGGCTGTGAGTTTGATCCCCGGTGCCGCAAAAAAAAAAAAAACATTGCTAAGGGTGCGTTCACGTTTCAGACTCCGAATTCTGTTTTGTTCTTCCAAACAGTTCAGGCTGTTTTTTCCAGCAGTCACTTAGCTTGGCTGGATCCAGTTGGCGGGATCTGTGTTTCCTAGAGTTGGCAGCAGTTAAAACCCTGGTTTGGTTCTCTTAGCCTCAGCTTAGAGTGCATCAGATGCAGGCCTTTTTCCTGGGTCACCCAGACATTTAGGTCATTGAGACATGGAATTTGAGGCTTTCCAGCTCTGTTTATCTTCTTTCCAGGTTCTCTCTCCTGACTGTCTGGTAGCCATGGTTGTCACGAATTGCCCTCTTTCTTCAAAGCGCTAAAACTCTGAGTTTCCTGTTGGAGTGCTAGCCATCTGGAGTGGAGGTACTGTAGAATTTCCCAGACTAGGAGTCACAAAAGTGAGAAATATTTAACACAGTTCCATTCTTTCAAATGACAATGCTCTGTATCTTGGCTTGCTGAGTTATCTTTCTTTTCCTTTTCTTTTTCTTTTTTATTATGAATAAGTATTGAATTTCACTTTTAAAAAGTTTTTTGCATCAAAAATGTGTCAGTGCATTTGTTTCTCACAGCTTCTATAACAAATCAACGCAAATCTGATGGCTTCCAACGAAAGCTACAGTTCTGCAATCAGGGTATGGGGAAGGCAGAAGTCTACAAACAAGGTATGGACTAGGGCCTTCTGAAGGCTATGGGGATGAATTTGTTTTTGCCTCTTGAAGCCTCTGGTGGCCATGAGTGTTCCTTGGTTAATCGCCATATCAGCCAAGTCTCTACCAGTCTTCTTGTGGATTTCTCTGTATGTCCCTGTCTGCTGCTCTGCCTGCCTATTGTAAGGACATCTGTCACTGGATTTAGGGCTCACTTAGGTAATTCAGGGTTATTTCCTCATCTCAAAATCCTTAACTTAATCACATCTGAATAGGTAGATCCTTTTTCCAAGTGAGGTAACCATTGCTGGCTGTAGGAATTTGATGCAGACATCTCCTGGGGAGACATTTTTAGGGCTAGCCCAGTAGACTATTACAGCTAATTACAGTAATTGAATTTTCAAATGTTAACCAAACTTGGCATTCCTAGGCATAAACTCCATTTGGTTGGGGTGTATTCATGGGTCCTGAGGAATATTGATGCATAGGTTTTCTGTAATATCTTTGTCTGACTTTGGTGTAAAGTAGTACAGGCCTCATAAAATGAAATGGTAGCTGTTCTGTTCTCTTTTCTGGAAAACCTTGTGTAGAATTAGTCTTCATTTTGTTTTCTTCCTTCAATGTTTGGTTAAATTCATAAGTGAGACCATCCAGGTCAGAAGTGTTATTTGACTGGGGATGGTGGTGCATGCCTGTAATCCCAGCACTCAGGAGGCTGAGGCAAAAGGACTGCTACAAATTTGAGGTCAACCTGGACTACACGGTGAGTTCTTGGCCAGCCTGAACTACAGAGAGAAACTCTGCCTTAAAAAAAAAAAAAAAAGTTCTTTGTTAGAAGATTTTCAACTACAATGTAATATCTTTAATAGATATAGAAGTTTTTAAAAAAGAAATTAAACACATATCTTCTTACGTTAGCTTTGGTAGTTAAAGAATTTGTCCATTTCATCTAAGTTATCATACTTGTTGGCATATTTATATTTTGTTTTTTCTTTTTTTTGTGTGTGTGGTCATGGAACTTGAACCCAGAATGTTATACATTCTAGACAAGCACTCTACCACTGAGCTACATTCCCAGCCCCATATTGTTATTATTTTATTATGTCTCCTAGGAGTATATGTGTGGTATCTTCCCTTTAATTCCTGATATTGGACATTTTGACCTGCTTTTTCTTGAAGTTTATCTGCTTTATTATTTACAAAGAAGCAGTTTTTCTTGGTATTGTTGATTTTTTTCCTGCTGTTTTTCTCTTTCATTGATTTCTACTCTTACCTTTACTTGATTTCCTTCCATTTATTTTGGTATTAACTTATTGTTTTCTTTCTAGTTTCTCAACATGTAAACTTAGGTAGTTGATTTAAGACCTTTATTTTCCTTTGTAAAATACACTAAAATTTTTCTTTTAAGTGTTGCTATAAGTAAATTCCACACATTTTAGTATGTCCTGGTCTTATTGTCATTCAGTGTAAAATATATCCCAACATGCCTTGTTTCTTTTTTGAACTATAGGTTGATAAGAAATGTGCTATTTAATTACCAAACAACTGATTATTTTCCAGATATCTTTCCATAGGTTTCTAATTTTCATTATATTAAAGATGCACAGTTTATATAATTTCAGTCCTCTTAAATTTATTGGGACTTGTTTTATGACCCAGAATATGGTTTCCTTTGATGAACGTTTCATTAGTATATTAAAAACAGTGCATACAGGCCAGTGCAGTAGCCCACATCTCTAACCTCAGCTACTCAGGAGGTTGAAGCAAGAAGTCACAAGTTAGGGGCTAGCCTGGGCAATTTAGGAAGATCCTGTCTGTAAACGAAACATCAACAAGAAAAGCCTAAAGATGTAGCTCAGTGGTGGAGCACTGGCCTAGCATGTGTGAGGTCCTGGGTTTAATCCCCAGAACCAAAAGAGAAGGAAAGAAAAGAAAAGAAAGAAAGAAAGAAAGAAAGAGAGACAGACAGAGACAGAGACAGCGACAGAGACAAAGACAGAGAGAAGGAGGAAGGGAAAGAAAAAAAGAATGTGTATTATACAGCTGTGAGGTTCAGTGTGCCAAGCACATAGGTAAAGTCATGTTGGCTATAGTGAGACTCTCTCTACTTGTTCTGTCAGTTACTGAGAAAAGTGGTGAAACTACTAACTCTTAACCATGGGCTTTTTTATTTATTCTTTAGGTGCTATCCACTTTTTTTTTCTTGCGGTATCAGGGATCAAACTCAAAACCTCAAGCCTGCCGGAAAGGCACTTATGCCACCGAACCAGACTCCCAGCCCTAGTTTCATTGAGGCAGAGTCGCATTGTGTAGCTCAGGCCGGCCTTGCGCTCCCATCGTAACCCAAGCCAGCCTTGAACTCACAACGCTCCTCCTACCTCAGTCTCCCGAGTGATGGATTAAAGGCGTGCTATCCACCACGCCTGGTTGTGCTATCCATTTTTGCTTCATGTGTCGAGCCTCTCCTCTCAGGTGGATATACTTTTAGTACTACTAGTTGCTTTTAAATCATTGGCCTCTTGACCAATATATAGTGATCCTCTTTATCTCCTGTGATACTCCTGGCTCTGGAACCTGCTTTATCTGATATTAATATAGCCACTCCAGCATCCTTTTGCTTAGTGTTTGCAGGATTTTTTTTCATACTCTTATTTTTAGGTGTCTTTTTAAGTTGAGTAATGAGACATTAGAAAGAATTTGAATTAAAATTCCTTATAGAAGCTGGGCAGGGTGGCACATGTCTGTAATCCCAGGACTTGGGAGGCTGAGGCAGGAGGATTGAAGTGAGTTCATGGCCAGCCTAGGCTACGTAATGATCTCGAGGCCAGCCTAAATTGTATAGTGAGACCCTGCCTCAAAAAAAATTTTTTTTCTTGTAGAGAGCATGTGGCCATGTCTTGCCTTATCATTCAATATGACAATTTAGTTAGGGTGTTTGGGCCATTTGCATTGATAGAGTTATTAATATGAAGCAAGAATTAGTGAAATAGGAAACAAAAAAACTAATAAGGTATCAACAGATGAGATTGACATATTCAAAAAAATAAAGAAACCCTAAATAAACAAAATAGCTGCAGATATTGCAGATTTTTTTTATTTTTTAAATTTTTTGTTTTTGTATCACAAAACAAAGTTGTAACCTCATGCTTGCCAGGCAGGCACTGTGCCTCTGAGCTATACCCTCAGCCCACAGGTGTTTTAAAGATATGACAGTTGCTGGGCGTGGTGGCGCACGCCTTTAATCCCAGCACTCGGGAGGCTGAGGTAGGAGGAGCGTCGTGAGTTCAAGGCCGGCTTGGGCTACAACGTGAGCACAAGGCTGGCCTGAGCTACACAGTGTGACCCGGCCTCAAAAAACCAGGGCTGGGAGTTTGGCTCAGTGACTTAAGCGCCTGTCTG
>RJWM01024064.1:11693-31338 GCA_004363535.1 Dasyprocta punctata | reverse complement strand
CATCTTGCAGCTGTTGAATTGTTGTTTCTTGGTTCCTTACTATTTTTAGGAGATCTTTTCTTTCATGGCCATGGTCTCCCATGCTGTCTTCAAGATCTGAGATTCTATCTTCAGCTTCATTTAAGCGGTTTTTCAAACTTTCCATGGAGTTTTTCATTTCCTGCATTTCCCTTTGCATCTGTTTCATGCATTCTGTTTGCGTCTTGTATTGTTCATTCAAGGTTTCGATCATTTTCTTAAGTTCTTCTATGTTTTTATCTTGCTCTTCTTTAGATACACACAACATTTCTTTAATAATGATTCTCATTTCATTTTTTAGCTGAGAGAATATTTCTGATTTGATTTTCTCTATAGCTTCATTAAGTTGTTTCTTTAATGCATTTTCTATCATTTCGGAAAGTCCATTTGTGTGACTCCCACTGTCTTCCATTTCAGTATCTCTTGGGTTTGTTCTTTGTGGGCTGGGGGACTGAGACTGCCTCTTGGTCTTTCGTTTTGTCATTTTCTTCTGGAATCTATGTACCTCTGTGTCCTGCGCGGCTGGCCGGCATTTCCCTGAGGTTCGTGGCGTGCAGGATCGCGGGACCCAGTGGGCTGGGTCCTGTGCGCAGCAAGGAAGGGCGGCCTCCCGGGGTGTGCAGGTGGAGTCTCCTCCTTTACTGGGTGGGGGCCAAGGCCTCCCGGTCCCAGGGAGCTGTGTTGGGTACTGCAAGTGATGCGGACCCGACCCTGGTTCTGTCCTCAAGTTCAGCCCAACAGTTATGCCTGTGTGGCAAGCCCGGGCAGGTCCCAGGCCTACAGTGCCAGGAGCAAACCTGCTGGGTGATGGGGTCTGCATGCAAGCTGTTGGATGGCACACTCTTGAGCCGCTCTGCTGAAGAATGCAGCTGGAGTGCGCTCTGCACTCTGGTGGGTGGGGGGCCCAAGCTCTCCAGGTCCCTGCAGCTATGTTGCTCAGTTCCCGGTGAGCAGCTCTGGGGTCCTGGGCTGATTTGGGCTGGGCTGCGTACCTCTGTGTCCTGCGCGGCTGGGCGGCCCCATTTACTTATAAAAGTCTCCATGCAATCTTTCTTAATAGCTGAGTAGTACTCCATTGTATAAAAATACAACATGTTTTTAATCCATTCTTTGATTGATGGGCACTTGGGTTGTTTCCAAGATCTGGCTATTACAAATTGGGTTGCTATAAACATGGGTGCACAGATATCACTGTTTTATGGTGTTTTCAATTCTTCTGGGAAAATGCCCAGAAGAGGGATAGCTGGGTTGAATGGGATCTCTAATCCTAACTTCTTGAGGAATCTCCACACTGACTTCCACAGTGGTTGCACCAGTCTGCACTCCCACCAACAGTGGAGAAGAGTTCCTTTTTCCCCACAGCCCCTCCAGCATTTGTTGTTGCTTGATTTTTAAACCTGGCCATTCTTTCTGGAGTGAGATGGAATCTCAGTGTTTTTTTAATTTGCATTTCCTGAATGACCATTGATGTTGAACATTTTTTCATACACTTATTTGCAATTTGTATGTCTTTGAGAAGTGTGTATTCATCTCAGATGCCCATTTTTGGATTGGGTCCTTGAATTTTAGGGGCCTGATTTCTTTTCATTCTTTATATGTTTTAGAAAGAAGTCCTTTGTCTGATGGACAATTGGCTAAGATATTTTCCCAATTCGTGGGTTTTTTGTTTTACTCTGTTGGAGATTTCCTTTGACATGTAAAAACTTTTTAGTAAGATGAGATCCCAGTTGCTGATTCTGGGAAGTGTTTCCCGTGCAATTTGATTTTTGTTCATGAACTCTCTGCCTACTCCTGTGTCATCAAATTTTTACCTACTCTGTTTTCCAATAAGTTTAGTGTCTCTGTTTTAATTCTCAGATCTTTGATTCATTTTGAATTTATTGTAATGCATGGTGATAGACCTGGATCTAGTTTTAGTTTATGGCATATAGAAAGCCAGTTTTTCCAGCACCACTTACCAAAGAGGCTATCTTTCTTCCAATGAACACGTTTGGCCCCTTTGTCAAAGATGAGGTGGCTGAGTGTGTTTGTAGTTGTGGCTGTATCCTCTAATCTATTCCATTGATCTTCAGGTCTGTTTTGATTCCAGTACCATGCTGATTTTATCACAGTAGCTTTGTAGTATAGTTTTAAGTCGGGGATTGTGATGCCTCCTACCTTCCCTTTGTTGCCCAGAACTGCCTTTAGTATTCTAGGTGTTTTCTGGTTCCAGATGAATTTCAGGAATGCTTCTCTAGCTCTGTGAGGTAGGCAAGTGGTATTTTGATTGGGATTGCATTAAATCTGTATAATAATTTTGGGAGAATGGCCATTTTCACGATGTTTGTTCTTCCTATCCATGAACAGGGAATATCTTTTCATTTTCTGAAATCTTCTTTGATTTCCTTCTTCAGAGTAATGTAATTTTCACCGTATAGGTTTTTACTGCCTTTGTTAGATTGATTCCTTAGTATTTCATTTTTTTTGGATGTTATGATGAAGGGTGTGTTTTCCCTTATTTCTCTCTCAGTGACTTTGTTGTTTGTGTAGAGGAATGTTATTGATTTTTGAGTGTTCACCTTGTATCCAGCTACATTACTGAACTTGGTTATCACATCTAGACGTCTTCTAATGTATTTGTGGGGGTCTTCTATGTAGAGTATCATATCATCTGCAAATAATGATAATTTCACTTCTTCCTTTCCTATCCTTATTCCCTTTATTTCTTTCTCTTATCTAATTGCTCTGGCTAATATTTCCAGAACTATATTGAATAGGAGTGGTGATAATGAACATCCATGTCTTGTTCTTGATTTTAGGTTGAAAGTTTTCAGTTTTTCTTCATTTAGTAAGATGTGGGCTATTTGTTTATGATATATGGCTTTTATCAGGTTGAGGTAGAGACCACGTATTCTGATTTGCTCTAGGGTTTTTTTCATGAGTGGGTGTTGGATTTTGTCAAAAGCTTTTTCTGCATCCATTGAGATACTCATGTGTTTCTTTTCCTTGGCCCTGTTGATGTAGTGTATTACATGTATTGATTTGCGTATGTTGAAACATCCCTACATTCCTGGGATCAATCTCAGTTAATGATGGTGTGTAATCTTTGTGATAACCTTGTCTATTCTATTTGCAACTATTTTATTGGGGATTTTTGCATCTATATTCATTAGGGAGATTGGCCTGTAATTTTCTTTTTTAGTTGGGTCTTTCTCTGGTTTTGGTATTAGGGTAATACTTCTTTCCAGGAACGAGTTAGGGAGACTTACTTCCCTTTCGATTTCATTGAAGAGTTTGAGGAGTGTTGGCATTAAGTGTTCCCTAAATTTCTCGTAGAATTCAGCAGTGAATCCATCAGGGTCCGGGCTTTTCTTTGTTTGTAGGGTCCTAATTACATTTTCCATTTCATTAGCTGAAATTGGGTTATTCAGCAGCTTTACATCTTCTTGATTCAGCTTTGGTAATTCATAGGTTTCTAGGAATGTGTCCATTTCTTCTGTGTTATCGAATCCATGTGAGTAAGTTTTTCGAAGTAGGTGTTGATGATCTTCTGTATTTCCACAGGGTGTGTAGTGATTTTACCCTTTTCATTCTTATTGCATGAATCTGAGTTTTTTCTTTCCTCTTCTTGATAAGGTTGGCTAGGGGTTTATCAATTTTATTTACTCCTTCAAAGAACTACCTCTTGAATTCATTAATTCTTTTTATTGTTTTTGTAGTTTTAAGTACATTAATTTCTCCTCTAATCTTAATAATTTCCTCCCTTCTTTGGGCTTTGGACTTGACTTGCCCTTCTTTTTCTAGAAGTTTGAGGTGCAGTATTAAGTTGTTTATGTGTGTTCTTTCCATTTTTCTGATGTGGGAGTTTAGTGCTATAAATTTTCCTCTGAGGACTGCTTTGATTGTGTCCCACACGTTCCAGTAATTTGTATTTGCATTTTCAATCAATTGTAGATATTGTTTAATTTCTTCTTTAACTTTTTCTGTGACCCATTGGTTACTTAGGAGTGTATTATTTAATTTCCATGTGTTTATGCAGCTATTGTAGGTTTTTTGTCATTCATTTCCAATTTACTGCCCTATGGTCAGATAATATGCGTGGAATTATTTCAGTTCCTTTTCATTTACTTAAGCATGTTCTGTGGACCAGTATATGATCTATTTTAGAGAGTGACCCATGTGCAGCTGAGAAGAATGTGTATTCTGATGTTGATGGGTGGAATACTCGGTACACATCTAGTAGGTCCATTTGTTCACAAGTTTGATTCAGTTGTGTTATTTCTTTGCTGATTTTGTGTTTGGTTGATGTGTTTCTCTGTGACAGTGGGGTTTTACGGTCCCCTGTTATAACTGTATTATTGTTTATTTGGCTGTCCTTGTCTATTAAGAATTGTCTTACATAGTTGGGTGCTCCCATATTTGGTGCATATATATTTATGACTGTAATCTCTTCCTCTTGAAGTTTTCCCCTAACAAGTATGTAGTGACCTTCTTTATCTCTTTGGATCATTCTTGGTTTAAAGTTTGCCTTGTCTGCAAAAATAATAGCTACCCCTGCTTTTTTCTGGGTTCCTGTTGCATGGAGTATTGTTTTCCAGCCTTTGGTCTTTAGTCTGTGAGTTTCCTTTTGAGTGAAATGTGTTTCTTGTACACAGCATATTGTTGGGTTTTACTTCTTAACCCACTCTGCTAGTCTGTTTCTTTTATTGGTGAGTTGAGACCATTTACATTGATTGATATAACTGACATGTACTGACTCATCCCTGTCATGATAGCTTTCTGTTGTTGGTTTTCTACAGTTTCTGTTTAATTACTTGCCTTACTTAGTGGTTTCCTTTTGCTGTTGTTCTTAAGATTGTGGCTATCTTTGTCTCTTTCTAGAGTGTCTTTCAGTACTCTTTGTAGTGTTGGTTTGGTGGGCATAAATTTCTTCAGTTGTTCTTTGTCATGAAAGTATCTTATTTCTCCATCACCTTTTAAGGATAGTTTTGCAGGGTACATCAATCTGGGTTGAAAGTTGTTTTCCTTAACTCCAAGCTTTTCTTAACTTAATGGTTTGTATTGAGAAGTCTTCCATGATTCTGATAGGCTTTCCTTCATAGGTGACCTTTTTCTTTCCTCTGACAGCTTTTAGTATTTTGTTCTTGTGCTGTATTTCTGATACCCTTATTATTATGTGTCTGCATGAAGATTTATTTTGGTTATGGTTAATTGAGTTTCTGTATGCCTCAGTTACCTGTATTTCATATTCTCTTCCCATGTTTGGAAAGTTTTCTGCTATTATTTCTGTGAATAGTCTTTGCAGGTCATTAGTATTGACCCCTGCTTTTTCATTTATGCCTATTAATCTTATGTTATTTCTCTTGTCATCATTTTGCAGCTGTTGAATTGATGTTTCTTTGTTTCTTAGTATTTTTAAGAGATCTTTTCTTTCGTGGCCATGACTTCCCATGCTGTCTTCAGGATCTGAAATTGTATCTTCAGCTTCATTTAAGCGGGTTTTCAAACTTTCCATGGAGTTTTTCATTTCCTGAATTTCCCTTTGCATCTGTTTCACGCATTCTGTTTGTGTCTTATATTGTTCATTCGAAGTTTCCATCATTTTAAGTTCTTCTATGTTTTTATCTTGCTCTTCTTTAGATACACACAACATTTCTTTAATAATGATTCTCATTTCATTTTTTAGCTGAGAGAATATTTCTGATTTGTATTTCTCTATGGCTTCATCAAGCTGTATCTTTATTGTATTTCTGTCATTTCAGAAAGTTCAGTTGTGTGACTCCCACTGTCTTCCATTTCAGTGTCTCTTGGGTTTGTTCTTAGTGGTCTGGTGGAGTGAGACTGCCTCTTGGTCTTTCGTTTTGTCATTTTCTTCTAGAACCTATATGGCTCTGTGTCCTGTGAGACTGACCAGGCATTCCCCTATTTTTAAGAGATCTTTTGTTTCATGTTGTCTTCAAGATCTGAGAGTCTATCTTCAGCTTCCTTCAAGCGGTTTTTCAAGCTTGCCATGGAGCTTTTCATTTCCTGCATTTCCCTTTGCATCTGTTTCATGCATTCTGTTTTTGTCTTATATTGTTCATTCAAAGTTTCCATCATTTTGTTAAGTTCTTCTATTTTTTTCTTGCTCTTCTTTAGATACACACCACTTTTCTTTAATAATGATTCTCATTTCATATTTTAGTTCAGAGATTATTTGTGATTTGAGTTTCTCTATAGCTTCATTGAGGTGTTTCCTTATTGTGTTTGCTATCATTTCATAAAGATCAATCGTGTGATTCCCACTGTATTCCATTGCAGTGTCTCTTGGGTTTGTTCTCAGTGGACTGGGGGATTGAGACTGCCAATTGGCCTTTCATTTTGTCTTTTTCTTCTGGGACCTGTGTGGTTCTGTGTCCTGAGAGGCTGACCTGGCGTTCCCCTGGTGGGTTGTGCTGAGTCGCTGGACTGGGTAGAGCTGGATCCTCTGTCCAGCTAGTGAGGGCACACTCCCAGAGCGTGCTGGTAGAACTTTTGCCTTACTGGGTGGGACTAAGGCCTCCTGGTCCAGCCAGCTGGCAGAGCATACCCTGGAGTGTGGCACCACCCGGACTCTGAGTCTGGCTGCAAGGAGTTCAATGCCTCTGGAGTTCCAGGCAAGACTGTGAGATTCCCAGACCTACAGTGCCGGTTCCTTGCTCCTGGCTGGGCATGGCCACAGCCTCTAGGACCCTCCAATAGTGTATTTTGATGAGTGCACAAATTAGTTGGTTTGTATTTTGGGGAGAACCAAGAAAAAAGGCAAGATTCTCAAATATCCAAAATTGAAGTATTTGTATTTCCAACATTGAATAGGTGGAACAGTAACACAGAATATGCAACAGAAAGTTTTATTTTCCTCTAGGTATCTAAATTTGGAGGACATGTGCTTTGAAATTCGTTTTATTATAGATAGTTTAAGGTATGGTCATTGTTCAATCACCAATTCTAGATTTATAATTAACAATGTGAGTCCTGTTGTGAAATTGGGGTAATAAATGTCAACCTCAATTTAACTGATAACCAAATATGCTTTTCACACCATTGAAATGATCAAAAAGCCTGTGTCACATTCCAAAGGCCAAATAAAATTAACAAGAATGCAAACATGATGAAAAACACACCACTGCGAATTCTCAACCTGTAGTGACTTCAATGCTGCTGTCCTGAAGTGGCCTTTCATCTGCCCAGCACTTCTGGACCACAGTTTCTGTGCCATACCACCTTCCGTCTCTGTCACACACCACCTCACTGCCCATGAGACCACCAGCCCCCACCAATTGTTGTATCTGATATCTCCACGACTGTCACCACTGCCCCTGGTTTCTTACACTTTTGTAGCTCTGGTTATTTTTCTCTTTCACATTGAAATGGTCCTCTCCTTAGAACATCATTGTTTTTTAAATTTTATTTTAAAGAGAAAAAAACCCACAGAATAAAAACAAAAAGCAAGAGACATACAAACAACTACAAGAACAACAAAAAACCCAAACAGTAACAATATAGGCTTTCAAAACAAGATGATAGGAATTTAACAATGGTTGTAATATTATCTTCAAAAATGTTACTTAGATTACCAGATATAGACATGCAAAATTGATCTAATAGTGTAATAACTGTTGTTTTCCAAGAAATAATGGCATTAGTAGTATAATCATCTTCACTGTTTTATGTATATATAAACAAATTTATATCTATTTCCTTCTCCCTTTCTTGTTTTCTCTTTTCCCCATCTCAGTTGTTTTTCCCCTTTGAGCAGTATCTTACCCTTTCACAATATCTATTGTAGATTTTATATCTTATTTACTTTTTCAGTTTCTTTCACTAGAGAGACAATATGGTATTTACACATGTGAGTCTGATTTATTTCACTTATGAGTATGGTCTGACGTGTCATCCATTTACCCATAAAAGCCTTGATTCAACCCTTCTTCATAGGTGAGTAGTAATCTATTGTATAAAAATACTATATCCTTTATATCCATTTCTTGGTTGATAGGCATTTGGGTTGTCTCCAGGATCTAGCTATTTCAAACTGTGCTGCTATAAACATGGGTGCACATATATCACTGTGGTATGATGTTTTAAATTCTTCTGGGAAAAGGCCAGAAGATAAGGTAGTTGAGTGTGTTTGTAGTTGTGGTTGTATCTTCTAATCTATTCCAGTGATCTTCAGGTCTGTTTTTATTCCAGCACCATGCTGATTTTTATCACAGTAGCTTTGTAGTATAACTTTAAGTCATGAATCGTGATGCCTTCTGTCTTGTCTTTGTTGCCCAGAATTCATTTGCTATTCTAGGTCTCTCCTGGTTCCAGATGAATTTCAGGAATGATTTCTCTAGGTCTGTGAGATATACTAATTGTATTTTGATTGAAATTGCATTAAATCTCTATAACAATTTTGGGGAATGGCCATTTTCACAATGTTTGTTCTTCCTATTCATAAACACGAAATGTCTTTCCATTCTCCGAGATCTTCTTCAATGTCTTTTTTCAGAGTGCTGTAATTTTCATTGAATAGATCTTTTACTTCCTTTGTTAGATTGATTCCTAAGTATTTCATTTTTTGGATGCTATTGTGAAGGGTGTGGTTTCTCTTATTTCTCTCTCAGTGAGTTTGTTGTTTGTGTACAGGAGTGCTATTGATTTTTGAGTGTTGATGTTGTATCCAGCTACATTACTGAATTTGGTTATTACACCTAGAAGTCTTTCAATGGAGTTATGGGGGTCTTCTATGTAGAGTATCATGTCATCTGCAAATAATGATAATTTAACTTCTTCCTTTCCTATTCTTATTCCTTTTATTTCTCTCTCTTGTCTAATTGCTCTGGCTCATGTTTGCAGAACTATATTGAATAAGACTGGTGATAATGGACACCTTTGTCTTGTTCCTGATTATAGAGTGAAAGCTTTTCATTTAATATAATGCTGGCTGTTCCTTTGTCATAGATGGCTTTTATCAGATTGAGGTAAAGAACATCTATTCTGATTTTCTGTAGGGTTCTTATCATGAATCAGTGTTGGACTTTATCAAAAACTTTTTCTGCATCTATTGAAATGATCATGTGATTCTTACCTTTCGCTCTATTGATATGATGTATTACATTTATTGATTTGCATATGTTGAACCATCCTTGCATTCCCGGGATAAATCCCACTTGGGTCGTGGTGTAGAATCTTCTTGATGACTTGTTGCATTTTGTTTGCCAGTACTTTACTGAGGATTTTTGCACCTATGTTCATTAGGGAGATTGGCCTGTAGTTCTCTTTTTTGGTTGGGTGTTTCTCTGTTTTTGGTATTAGGGTAATATTTGCTTCCAGGAATGAGTTAGGGAGACTTGCTTCCCTTTCAATTTCATTGAAGAGTTTGAGGAGTGTTGGGATTAAATATTCCTTGAATTTCTTGTAGAATTCAGCTGTGAATCAATCGGGACCTGGGCTTTTCTTTGTTGGTAAGGTTTTAATTACGTTTTTAATTTCATTAACTGAAATTGGGTTATTTAGCAGTTTTACATCTTCTTGTTCCAGCTTTGATAAGTCGTATGTTTCTAGGAATCTGTCCATTTCTTCTGTGTTATCGAACCTATGAGAGTACAAGTTTTCAAAGGAGGTATTCATGATCTGTACTTCCTCAAGGTCTGTAGTGATTTTGCCCTTTTCATTCCTTATTGCATGAATTTGAGTTTTTCTTTGCTTTTTAAAATAAGATTGGTTAATGGCTTATCAATTTTATGTATTCTTTCAAAGGACAAACTCTTTGATTCATTAATTCTTTGTATTTTTTTCTTAGTCTTTATTGTGTTAATTTCTGCTCTGATCTCTATAATTTTCTCCCTTCTTTTGGCTTTGGGCTTGACTTGCTCTTCTTTTTCTAGATGTTTAAGGTGTAGTATCAGGTTGTTTATTTCTGTTCATTCTGTTTTCCTGATGTGGGAATTCACCACAGTAAATTTTCCGCTGAGGACTGCTTTCATTGCATCTCGCAGGTTCCTGTAAGTTGCATTTGTATTTTTGTTTACTTGCAGATGTTGTTTAACTTCTCCTGTGACCCATTGATTGTTCAGGAGTGTGCTATTTAATTTCCATGTGTTTATGGAGTTTTTGCATTTTCTTTTGTCATTAATTTCCAGTTTTATGGCACTATGATCAGACAATATGTATGGGATAACTTCAGTTCTTTTGCATTTACTTAAGCATGTTCTATGGGCTAGTATATGGTCTATTTTGGAGAATGTACCATGTGCAGCTGAAAAGAATGCATATTCTGTTGTTGTTGGGGGAACACTCTGTTCACGTCTCCTAAGTCCATTTGTTCACAAGTTTCATTCAGTTCTTTCATATCTTTGCTGATTTTCTGCCTAGTTGATTTGTCTCTTTGCGTTAATGGGGTGTTAAGGTCTCCCATTACAATTGTGCTATTGCTTATTTGATTTTTCATTTCTATTAATATTTGTTTTATATAGCTGGGTGATCCCATATTTGGCGCGTATATATTTAAGACTGCTATCTCTTCCTCTTAAGTTTTCCCCTACCAGTATGTAATGGCCTTGTTTATCTCTTTTGATCATTCTTGGTTTGAAGTTCACATTGTCTGCAAACAGAATAGCTACTGCCCCTTTTTTTGGGAGGTGTTCCTGCTGCATGAAGTATTGTTTTCCATCCTTTGACTTTCAGTCCATGAATTTCTTTTTGGGTTAGATGGGTTTCTTGTATACAGCATATGGTTGTATGTTGTTCTTGATTCATTCTGCCAGTCTGTTTTAATTGGTGAATTAAGGCTATTTACATTAATGGTTATAAGTGATATATTTTAGCTTACTTGTGTAATGTGGTCTTGCCCTTGGTTCTTTATCTTTCCCCTCTGTTTAATTGTTTGCCCTGCTTGGTGTTTTTTTTTTTTTTTTTCTGTTGGTGTTTTTGAAGTCATAATTATTTTTATGTCTATCTAGAATATCTTTCAGTATTCTTTGCAGGGTTGGTTTGGTGGTCATGAAGTTCCTCAGCTATTCTTTTTCTAGGAAGTATCTTATTTCTCCATTGATTTTGAAGGATAGTTTTGCACAGTACATCAATCTGGGTTGGAATTCATTTTCCTTTAGAATTTGAAATGCTTCACTCCATGCTTTTCTCGACTTCATTTTGTTGAGAAGTCTGCTGTGATTCTGATGGGCTTTCCTTTATAAGTGATTTGTTTCTTTTCTCTAACAGCTTTTAATATTCTGCTTTTATGTTGAATTTCTGGGATGTTGATTATTATATGTCTGGGTGTAGAATTACTTTGGTTATGACTAATAGGCATTCAATATGATTCATTTATCTGTATGTCAGTTTCCATTCACATGTTTGAAAAATTTTCAGCTATTGCTTGTGTAAATAGTCTTTTTATATCATTTGTGTTGTCACTTTCTTTTTCATTTACACCTATCAATCTTATATTGTTTTTCTTTGCATCATCTTGCAACTGTTGAATTGTTATTTCCTTGTTCCTTGTTATTTTTAAAGATCTTTCCTTTCCTGTTCACTAGCTGTGACTGAAAATCTATCTTCACATTCATTGAGATGATTTTGCCAGCTTTCAATGGAATTTTTGATCCTGGATATCTCTTTGAATCTGCTTCATGCATTCTAGTTCTTTCTTATATTGTTCATTCAAGGTTTCCATCATTTTGCCACGTTCTTCTATCTCTTTAAACTATGTCTTCTTTAGATGTGTTCAGCATTGCTTTCATTATGTTTGTCATTTCTTGTTTCTCCTGGGAGAGTATTTCTGATCTGAATTCCTTTATAGCTTTATGGAGTTGTTTCTTTACTTTAGTTGCTATCATTTCAGAAGTTTCAGGTGTATGGCTTACATTTTCTTCTATGTTTATGTCTCCTAGGCTTGTTTGGGATGGGCTGGAGGTTTGAGATTGCATTTTGCTCTTTTGTTTTGTCATTTTCCTGTATTCTCCTGGGGCAGTTGAATACAAAGTCTCAATTGTTTCTTGGATTGAGGATGGCTCTCCATACTGCTGGGAGTTTACCCAGTTGAGTGGGAGACATTAGACAGGCCTTACCAGGTCTCTAGTGGCACTCAAAGGCTCCACAAATGGGGGAGTGCACTGGTTGGACCTTCAGCACAGCCCACATGGCTCACCAAAGCTGCCCATCTGCTTGAGGTCACTGGGCAGGGCCCTACAAGGCACTGAGAGGCCTACCAAGGGTAAATGGTGGGTGGAGTACACTGGGCCAGCCTTCAGCTCACTCCATGTGGCACACCAAAGCTCCCCCGCTTTTTAGGGTCTGTGGGTGGGGCTCTACCAGGTTCTGAACACCGTCCTGCGGCTGCATAGCTAGGGAGAGTTCACTGTGGTTGCCTTCAGCTCACACCACTCAACACACAGCAGCTCCCCAGCTACCTGCCAGTCACTGGACAGGGCCCAACCAGGACTCGAGTAACAAACCAAAGGTCCTGGACTGTTTGGAGACACTGTGTGGGGCCCTTCCAGGTTCTGAGCAAGGTTCTGTGGCTGCACATCTAGGTAGCATTCACTGTGGTGGCCTTCAGCTTGTGCCACTCAGCACATGGTGGCTCCCCAGCTACCTGGCAGTTGCTGGGCAAGGCCCATCCAGGACCTGAGTGATGAACCAAAGATACCAAACTGTTTGGAGACACTATAAAGGGCCTTACCAAGTTCCTAGCAACATCCTGCATCTGCACAGCTAGGTAGAATTTGCTGTGGTGGCCTTCAGCTCATGCTACTCCAATTTATTGATTTTTAAGAAAGCTTTCAAGTCTCAATTTCATTTATTTTTTCTCTTGTCTTTATAATTTTCTTTCTTAACTTCAGTTTAGTACTGGTTTATTGTTATTTTTCAACTATCTTAAGATTTCCCATAAGGTTATTTATCTGGTTTTCTCTTTTCTCAATGTGAGCATATACTGCAATGAATTATCCTCTTAAGGCTGTTTTCATATTGTTCCAAAGGTTTCACTGAGTTATTCAGTCATTGTCATTAGTTCCAGAAAAATTTTAATTTCTTCTGTGATCCATTGGTTGTTTTGGAGTTGATTTCTATTTTCACTGTACAATGATCTGATAGTATGCATGGGGTGATTTTAATTATTCCATATTTCTTAAGTATTGGGGACTACAAATTCACAGTGGGCTAATTTTTCATACTTCGCTAAGGGATAAATGGATGCTTGGGATTATGGTACTACCCGTTTGAGACTTCTCATTAACTTTTGGGATGAGTCATCCTCTCCCATCCACTAAGACTAAACTAAGACTACTAAAATGAAAAAGAACACTCCAGAGTAAGATGCTTCTTAGCATAAGATTATCTCCACCCTCTTGAGTAATCCCAGGATTATCCATTGTCTGCTGTGTCACCAATTTCTGAATATTCTGCCAACCTGAAATCTTCCACTAGCCCTTCCTATCATTGAATACACCCATTGCATTGTACACACCCAATAAATAGTGGGCCACTGCCCTCCCAGTCCCACATCATGCATTACTACATGTGTCTGTTTCTTTTTCTATCCTTCACTGTACCCCTCACACAGGCAATTGGGGATCTTGGCCATGTTCCTGATACTTAAGCAGACTTTATGGACTAGCGTGTGATTTATTTTTGAGAAAGTACCATGGGCAGCCTAAAAGAATGTGTACTTTGTTGTAGAGTACTGGAATACTCTGTATATATCCATTAAATCTGTGTGTTCAAGGATGTGGTTCAGTTCTGAAATTTCTTTATTGGTTTTTTGTTTAGTTGATCTGCCTCTTTGTAAAACTGGAATGTTAAAATCTCCTGCTATGATTATGTTAATGTTTATTTGATGTTGATGTTTATTTGATCTTTTCATTTCAGCAGTTTTTGCTTTATGAAGGTAGGTCCTCTAGTATTCAGTGCATATATGTTTATCAATGTTACCTGTTCTTATTAGATTGCTGTCTTAACTAGTATGTTATGACCATCTTTGTCTCTTCTTCTTCTGCTGCTTTTTCTTCTTCTTCTCAAACTCACAACCTCATGCCTGCCAGACAGACACTTAAGTCACTGAGCCAAATTCCCAGCCCTAGTATTTTTGAGGCAGGGTTGCACTATGTAGGTCAGGCCAGGCTTGCACTTGTGTGTGTTGTAGCCCAAGCCAACCTCAAACTCACAATGATCCTCCTACCTCAGCCTCCCAAGTGCTGGGATTAAAGGCGTGCACCACCACACCTGGCTGCAGTGGAACTCTTAGACAGAGACAGCCTGAGGCTGATTCCAGTCCTGTGTGTAGTTGGCTCTTCCTGGCCCTTGGACAGCTCGCTCTGATTATTGGATTACCTCTATCGTCTCACAGTGCTGAGAGAAGGGTGAAGGGAGTGCTGACATCCCACGTGTTGCCCTACATGGGGCCCAAGGCTGCTTAAGTCCCATGTTCCTCTCCTTTCTCATGACACTGGAAACAGGGCAGAAAGAGTAGTGTTGTTCCACTCATTGCCTTCATGACCACTGCTGTGGTTTCAGTTCCTTATCTTGTTGTCATCAGAGATCCTAGTTAGTTGGTATAGTGCACGACAAAAAAAGAAAAAATGAAAATAACTGGTGACCCATTAGGGAATGTCACTTGCCATTGTGTGTGCTGGCAAAATTTGCTTCCAGGCTTCAACATTCTTTGTTTGGAGGAAGGCAAAAGAGTCAAGGGGCCTTATATCCCAAATCTACCCTGTGTGGTTTGAGTTTGGCATGCTATTGCAAGCCATCATTTTTTGGGGGAACTTCCCAGAATGGCAGTTTCCACTCCATGCACAGGTGAAGGTCTCACAGGCAGCCTTCTGGGCTGCTTTGCTGTTCTATAAAGTCCTATGTCTATGTTTTGTTTGATCTGTGCCTCTTATTTCAGATTGATTTTGGCAACAGGATGTTTGTTCCTCCCTTTCTTCCAATTACCTGTGTTTTTAGTTAATTTTCTCTGAGTAACTCCCATGTGGTCCCTCCTTTATTCAGCCATGTTGAATCTCTCCTGGATTCTGCTTTTTGATTCAGTCTTCCAGCCTGTGTTTTTGATCGGAGAGGTGAGGACATTAACATTCAGAGATATTACTGAGATGTGTTGATTATTTACTATCATTTCCTTCTTTATATGTTAGCTTGTTATTTGGTAGTCTTTTCCTAATGTTTTTTGTTGCTGTTTTTTCCCTTTACTTCATTCATTTCCTCCACATTTTTAGCCATTTCCAATTAATTGTTTCTGTTGAAAATATTCTTGAGTATTTTCTCTAGAGGTGGTTTAGCAGTCATGTGTCTTCTGAGCTGGTCTTTTTTTTTTTAATGGAAATACTCTATTTCTCTGTCTATTTTGAAGGATACCTTTGCTAGGTAAGTTATTCGGGATTGCAAATTATTTGCTCTTAGGGTTTGAAATACTTCATCCTATGCTCTTTTGGCCTTCAGAGTTTATGCTGAGAAGTCTTCTGTGATTCTACTTGGTTTACCTTTATATGTGACTTTTTGTTTTTCTCTGGTTGCCTTTAAAACTGTGGGGTTTTTATTTTTTGCTGGATATCTATGAATTTAATGAGAATATGCCTTGGTGAACTTTTCCTTTCACCCTAATTACTTGTTGTTCTGTGAGCATTGCTTACTTATATTGTAATCTCTTTTCTTATATTGTGTTTTAATCCTTTCTTACATAATTTCTGTGCACATGTTAGTGAATACATCAATGCTACATTCTAGTTTTTCTCTAACTCCACTTAGCCTTAGATTTGTCTTCTTATCATCTAGTAGCTGTTGGAAAGTTTTCTCTTTTTTGTTATTTTCTTCTTGGCTTCTTTGAGCTCTTTATCATAATTCACTCTTTTGTTTTTAATATCAGACATTCTGACTTCATATCAATGAAGAATGTATGAATTCTATACTATTTTTTATTTTAGATATTTTTGTCTGATATCTTTTTGAAGATTCCTTATTGAGTCTGTCCAAATTTTCAGCAGATTTAATTAGCTTGTTCAATTATTTTTTTGCTATTTCCTTGAAATTCACCATAGGCATATTTTTTTCCAAATCCATTTTACTTCAAGGAGAAAAAGAAAAAAAAAGAGAAAGTAAACTAAAGCAAATTTCAAAACACCTCAATTAGGGAGCAACAATGGTGCATACATTTTGCATTGTCATCCCCAAATCATTCACCCAGAGCACAAGACATCTGCATTCAATTGTCCAAACAATATCAGCACAAATCTTTCCCTTCAGTGAACTCAGAAAAATCAGTAGTATAACTATCTTAACTATCTTTTTAATATACAAATATGTGTACACATACATATACATGTACTTACACATGTGTTGTTACTTTCAGCTTCTCACATTAATGAAATAATACAATGTTTACATATGTGTGTCTTATTTATTTCACTAATGAGTATGATCTCAAGTTGCATCCACTTACCTATAAAAGTCTCCAGTTTATCCCTCTTTATGGTTGCGTAGTACTCCATTTTATAAAAATACCACATCTTTCTTATCCATTCCTCAGTGGTTGGGCATTTAGATTGTTTCCAAGATCTAGCTATTACATAGTGTGCTGCTATAAACATGGGTGCACATATATCACTGTGGTATGATGTTTTCTATTCTTTTGGGAAGATACCAAGAAGGAAAATAGCTGGGTTGAATGGGACCACTAGTGCTAGTTTTTGTAGGAATCTCCACACTGATTCCCACAATGGCTATACCAGTCTGCTTTCCCACAGTGGAAAAGGGTTCCATTTTCCCCACAATCCCTCCAGCATTTCTAATTGGTTGATTTATTGACAATAACTATTTTTTCTTGGGAGAGGTGGAATCTAGTGTTGTTTTAATTTGCATCTCTTGAATGACCAGTGAAGTTGAACATTTTTTCTTATATTTATTTGCTGTTTGTGTTTATTCATTTGAGAAGTGCGTATTCATCTCAGATGCCCATTTTTGGATTGGATCTTTTAATCTGGGAGGACTGATTCTTTTGAGTTCTTTATATGTTCTCAATAGTAATCCTTTGTCTGAGGTATAGCTGGCAAACATTTTCTCTCACATTGTAGGTTGTCTCTTCACTCTGTTGGTGGTGTCTCTTGCTGTGCAAAAGCGTTTCAGTAGGGTGAGATCTAAGTTCTTGATTCTTTGTGATATTTCTTGTGCAGTCTGGGTTTTGTTCATAAAGTCTTTGCCTACACGGATGTCTTCAAGTCTTTTGCCTACTCCATCTTCCAGCAGATTTAATGTTTCTGTTTTAATGTTAAGATCTTTGATCCATTCTGATTTTAACTTTGTACTTGGTGAAAGATATGAGTCCAGTTTTAATCTTTGGTATATGTAGAGCTAGTTTTTCCAGCACCATTTATTAAAGAGACTATCTTTCTTCCAGTTAATGTTTAGTACTTTTGTCAAAGATAAAGTGGCTTAGTGTATCTGGAGTTGTTTCTGCATCTTCTACTCTGTACCATTGATCTTTGGGGTTTTGTTTTGCTAGTACCACAGTTTTTTTAAATCACAGTAGCTTTATAGTATAATTTCAAGTCAGGGATTGTGATGCCTCCTGCCTTGTCTTTGTTGCCCAGGACTGCCTTTGCTGTTCTAGGTCTCTTCTGGTTCCAGATAAATTTTAGGATTGTCTTCTTTAATTCTATGAGATATGCTATTGAAATTTTGATTGGGATTGCATTGAATCTGTATAAGAGTTTTGGAAGTATGACCATTTTCACTATATTGGTTCTTCCTACCCAAGAGCACGGGATATCTCTCCATCTTCTAGTATCCCCTTCAATCTCCTTTTTCAGAGTACTGTTGTTTTCAATGTAGAGGTCTTTTACATCATTTGTTAGATTGATTCCCAGGTATTTCATTTTTGGGGGGTGATATTGTAAAAGGCCTTGTTTCCCTGATTTCTCTTTCTGTGAGTTTGTTATTCATGTATAGTAAGGCTATAGATTTTTGAGTGTCAACTTTGTAAACAGCTATGTTACTGAATTTGCCAATTAAATCTATTAGTCTTTGGGTGGCATTTTTTGGGGTCTTCTAAGTAGAGTATCAGGTCATCTGCAAATAATGATAGTTTAAATTCTTCCTTTCCTATCTTTATTCCTTTTATTTTTTTCTCTTTTCTAATTGCTCCAGCTAAAGCTTCCAGGACTATGTTGAATAAGAGTGGAAACAGTGGACGTCCTTGTCTTGTTCCTGATTTTAGAGATCAACATTTCTGTTTTTCTCCATTTAATATGCTGTTGGCTGTTGGTTTGTCATAGATGGCTTTTATCAGATTGAGATAAAGACCCTCTGGTCCAATTTTCTGTAGGATTTTTATCATGAACGGTGCTGAACTTTGTCAAAAGCTTTTTTCTGCATCTATTGAGATGATCGTATGATTTCTGTCCTTGGCTTTGTTAATATGGTACATTACATTTATGGCTTTGTGTATGTTGATCCATCCCTGCATCTCTGGGATTAATCTCACTTAATCATGGTGTAAAATCTTCTTGATGATTTGCTGCATTCTGTTTGCCCATATTTTATTGCATCTATCTTTATTAGGGAAATTGGCTTATAATTCTCTTTCTTAGTTGAGTCCCTCTCCAATTTTGGTATCAGGGTAACTCTCGCTTCCAGGAATGAATTTGGAAGTGTTGCTTCTCTTTCAATTTCATTAGAGTTTGACAAGTAGTGGTGTTGAGTCTTCCTTGGCTCTCCTTTTTTTTTCCCTCCAATTTGCTTTCCCTGGTGAATTTCTTCTGTTGGGGTTCATGGAACTGTAATCCTTATTATCTCTTTCTATAATGTCCTTCAGAACATTTTGGGGTGCTGGCTTGGTGGTCATAAATTTCCTCAGATGTTCTTTGTTATGAAAGTATCTTATTTTTCTATCAATTTTGTTTGTTTCTTTTTTTCTCTCTCTATATATTTTATTTAAGGGAAAAAAGACACATATAAGAAAGACAAAAAGCAAAAGAGACAAACAAATGACAACAGCAAATCCACAACAGTAACATTATAGATTTACAAAACAAGATCAAATGGCTATTAATATATGCACTCTGACTTCATTTAATTAATGATTCTACAGTATATTTTTTCATACTGATTTCCAATGTTTTTAAGCTGAATTTTTTAATGATAGCATATATAGTTGAGCCATATTTTTGATTATCAAAAGTGAATTCTCTGCTTTTTAATTGAAATTCATAAATCATTAATATTTAGCATTTTATTGGTATAGTTGTTCATAAATTTACTCATATTGGAATTTATCTATCCCTTTTATCTGTCCTCCTTTTTTCTGTTCCTGTTTCCTTTTATATTAATATAATATTTTTTGGGATTGTATTTTATCTCCATTATTGTGTTAATAACAATTCCTCAGTTTTTCTAATGATTTATAGTATATATATTTGGCTTATACAATATCTCACATATATTGTAAAGAATTAAAATTGTCTTCCTGTTGTCATTTGTACTATTGCTATCATAAAATTTATTTCTCTATTTGTTATAAGTAGCACATTTTTACAATTAATGTTTCTCTAATTAGACAAGTATCCTTTAAAATGTTTTTTCATAAGTTAAAAACATTTGCTTCTTATATTTACTGTTGTCACCATTTTTCATTCCTTTTTATAGATTC
>RJWM01024064.1:0-11593 GCA_004363535.1 Dasyprocta punctata | reverse complement strand
GTATTGGAAGATTTTCCCTTAATATTTCTTTAAAATTTTATTTCAAAGATAGTCAAATGCAGCAAAAGATAGCAGAACAATCAAAACAAAGCAGTAGAACTGGCATAGAACTTCAAACAGAGATACTATGAAAACAATAGGTACTATATTGTATCTTGTTACTTTCAGAATAGTTGACCATTCCATTAGGCATAGCAAAACCAAACCAAAAACAAAACACAATAAAACCAATAAAAACAGGATGTGAAATGAAAAAAAAAAGGAAACGAAAAATAAACCAAATTAAGCAAACCAATGACAATAATATTGGGGCTCAAAGACAAGACAGAGGACAATCCCACCCATTTGCCACACTAGAAAATGTCATCTGCCCAAGAAATAGTTCGGATTGTCAATCAATTTCAGGTTGACACCATGGCTTCATAATTAGAGCCTAGAAAAATAGAGTCTGTAATTATACTCAACAAGGATGATAAAAAGGTAAGTATTTTGACGTATGTAGGGTATGGAAATTTCTTGTGGACATTGGTTATTGAGGTTAGAATTGGTGCTATTAAAATTATAAATGTTAGTATGAAGGAAGAGAAGCTGAGACTGTGGGCACCAGGCCTGCAAAACAATCCAGCAATACAAGTATTTGTAACCCAGTTGTCATGAACCCAGCAGGTCCTCTGGGCAGGCAGGATGCTCGGGGGGTGGGGGGAGAGGTCCTTGATTCATAGCCCACGTGCCGGCAGGCCTATGGGACACTACTCTTTCTCTCCTCCTGGAGACCACACGGTCGTGCAGACTCACCATTGAACTGTTTCTTTACTGCATTTTCTATCATTTCAGAAAGTCCATTTGTGTGACTCCCACTGTCTTCCATTTCAGTGTCTCTTGGGTTTGTTCTTAGTGGGCTGGGGGACTGAGACTGCCTCTTTGTCTTTCGTTTTGTCATTTTCTTCTAGAACCTATGTGGCTCTTTGTCCTGTGAGGCTGCCTGGGCGTTTCCCTGTGGGTCACGCTGAGTGGTGGGTTGTGCTGAGTCTTGGGACGAGGTAGAGCTGGATCCTGTGCTCACCAAGTGAGGGTGGCCTCCTGGGGCATGTGGGTGGAACCTCTGTCTTAACTGGGTGGGGGCCAAGGCCTCCTGGTCCCAGAGAGCTAGGCAGAGTGTACCCTGGTGTGTTATGCCACCCGGACCCTGCATCTGTCTGCAAGGAGTTCAGAGCAATAACTATACCAGGGTAAGCCTGGGCGAGTCCCAGGCCTACAGTGCCAGGGCCTTGCTCCCGGCTGGGCGGGGGTCTGCTGCGAGGTCTAGGATGCGGCACACACATGCTACTTCACTGAAGTATGGAGCTCGTGCATGCTCTGCACTCTGGTGGGGGGAGCCCAAGCTCTCCAAGACTCTGCAGCTATGTTGTTCAGTCCCTGATGAGCAGCTCTGGGGTCCTGGCCTGAGCTGGGCTGGGCTGTGTACCTCTGTGTCCTGCGAGGCTGGCTGGGTTATCCCCTGAGTGTTGTGCTGAGTCTTGGGTCGCGCTGAGTCGTGGCTACTGGTGACTGTTTAACACAGACATATTGAAGAACTTAGTTTTTGGAGGTTTCAGTCCATAATCAGCTGGCTCCAACCAGGGTGGCATGGCACAAGGGCAACACTTCAAGGCAACAGCTGAGCAAAAGCAGCCAGAACCAAAAAGGGGCTCAAGTTTGAGACTTCTATTAGCCATGCCATGGACTAAAGAAACTCAAAAGCTGAGAAAAGATAATGCAATGTTTTGAGCTGACAGCAAATTTTCCAGTATGAATCACTAAAGAATGATTGGTTCACTCATGTAGTAATGATTGACTGATGGCAACTAGATGGGCAGCATCCTCTGCTTAGCACAGTGCCCCCTCTGCTCTGCCCTGTGATATCTATAAGTTGTAATCAAAATATACAGTGAATGCATCAATTTTTTAATGTGCTAGAGCATAAGATACATTGCCACTAATCCAGTTCAAAATACTTCTTGCTTCAAACACACTTATCCTCTTATTCTTGTTACTTTATGAAGCAGTACAGGAAGCCTTTTTCTGTGTCTTTATGAGATATGATCAACAATATGGTGAATGATGTTTCAGGTGCCATCCAAGGGAAAGGTGAGCTCCTAAGAATGATTACAGTGCATCTTCATATATTTTATTCACAGGATCTGGCACTGTGCAACCTCTGACTCTTCCTCAAAGTCCAATGATCATGAAAGTTAAACATTTTGAATCAATTCAGGACATCAAGACACCTGCAGCAGCACAAATAAAGAAATGAAAGAATTCCAGAATTACTCCAGAACGTGGCAAGAATAATGAGGAAAGTCTGTCCAAAGCTAGGTGGAGTATTTTGAGGGAGATTAATGGCAGTGTGTCTTCCATTTTTAAAAATTTAATACATTTTAATTTAAACATCACCCTATTTTTCAATCATGTCTCATACCGTCTTTAAATACCTAGTATGATGTCTTGCCCTTGCCAGGTCTTTGCTATAAATTAGAAACTAGAGACCATGTCTTTTCCTGTTATTATCCTCATCCCTAGAAAAATAAATATCACACAGTAATGGCTCTTAAATATTTACTTATTTACTTTGTGAATATTAAACAGAACAATAAGAATTCCAACCACAAAGGGGTTCTATAAGAAGCCGGGTTATGATTACCAAGCAGATAGAAGTAAGGTAAATCTCACTGAGAGAAGCTGCATTTGAGACACAATTTTTAAAATAGTCTCTCATCTATGTGTAATTCATGAATACTGAGTGCTTTCTGACTGATAGAAAAAACTGTCACTGTTTCAGTACCATGGGTAGCTGAGATGTTTGTATAATGTGACAAGAATATTTCCTTTTACTGCTAACCACTGTTTACATTTTCCACTGTGAGATTTCCACTAATCTTGTACCTTGTCATTTTCTCTCTCTTGTAGAGGTAAATCTTCTGTCTGTGAACATACACAACTCCAATCCCATGAGGTACACAAAGACAGCTTGAGAGTTTTAACTGAGTCTCATACAACTTAATACCACAATAGCAGTTAACCAGGAGAACGATTAAAGAAAACTGGATTTCACAACAAGATGACATTAATTTTTCCAATTGCACAGTTTGCTAACTACAAAGGTCAGGCTTAAATCCACAGATAAATATTGGAAAAAACTCCTAAGACCTTTCAAAAATAAGTCATAAGAAACGTTATTAATGTCAGTTAAATCTGTGTGGAATTATTTTTCAGTTTTTATAATTTTAGAAAATCTGGCATTAAAACATGACTAGAAAATGTTCATGTATATTTAACATTAAAGCACTAAATTCTTCCAATGCATATGATTGTGAGCCTACAGTATTCTCAACACTGTTTTTATCTCTGCAGTTACAAATAAAGTAAGACATAGTTTCTGTTTATAGAAACCTTACAGTATTCAAGCTTATGATTTCATTTTTTTACAATGATTATTCAGAATTGAGGAAACATGGACTGTTATTGATCTCTGGAATTTTAGTCACCTGTCACAGTGAGGCTTACCTCAATCATTTTAGAGCTCTCATTTCTCTTGGCAAGAACTCTTAAGACCATACTAAATGTCTACTTCAATACTATTAATATTATGTGCTTCAATAAACAATAAAATCATCAGGAAAAAAGCAGGATTCCCAGATGATCAATATAAGCACAATAAAATGCATCAGACTTGTAACAAATGGTTAAAAATTTATGAATTAGTAATCAGTTAGAATTTCCTTTAAAATTCTTTTAGAAAGCTCACAAAATGTGTGAAATCTTAGACATGTAGCCACATAGGTCATGTGAGGATGGCACAGATCTGATCATTTTCCTTCACTGAACTTTTTATGTCTATTGTCATATGTAGGTGTCCAGGGCCAGATAAAATGCCTCATTTATGGATTCTTCACTAAATGTAGTGTACCACTACCTAATTTAACTTTAGGTTATTAATGCGTTTTTCTTACTCTCAAAACAAAAATACTAGCCAGGCATGGTGGTGCACCCCTTTAATCCCAGCACTCGGGAGGCTGAGGCAGGAGGATCGTTCTGAGTTTGAGACCAACCTGGGCTACAAAGTGAGTTCAAGGCTGGCCTGAACTGCATAGTGAGAACCGGTCTGAAAAAATAGGGCCGGGGATTTACTCAGTGGCTTAAGTGCCAGGGGCAAGGTTGTGAGTTCAATCCCCAGTACAAAAAAATATATATTCCCCCAAAAAAAAGAAGAGAAAAAGAGAGCATTTTCAACAGTAGTGTTGAAATATGTAGCATAGTGTTATAGTAGTGTTGGAATTTTAATGACACTAGGCTAGATAATTCAGACATTCCTCTCAATACAGCAAAATCCAGCATTTCTGTGGCTTTGACAGCTACCAACAAAGCCAAAGGATGCTGTGCATGGTGCCTGCCTATGCTGAATTTTGGCCTTTCCCCTTTCTCACTCCCAGCTTTCCTTAATGCATATAACTGACATTGCAGTAGTATAGACCTTAAAAAGCCAGAGAGGGCTTAAAAGTACAATTTCATTCTTAATGCTAGAAAAATCAAGAAAATATAGGTTAAATGATACAACAAAAACATCCCAGTGTAACCACTAGAAAAGGTTCTGTGATTTCTTCCCAAAACACATAACAGATAAAAAAAGTAAGGAAGATACAAAAGCATAACAAAAAGAAAACAATATAAGAAACAAGAATTATACAAATGAATTGACCCACTACATTAAAGCAAAAACTCTCATATTCAATTAAAATTCAAAATTCAACTCTGGGTGGTTTAAAAAAAGCAGACCTAAAACAACTGATTTTAAGATTAAAATTGTCCATGATCCATCACGCAAATGATTTTTTTTTGTGGCACCGGGTATCGAACTCACAACCTCGCACCTGCCAGGGCAGGCACTTAAGCCACTGAGCCGAACTCCCGGCCCTGGTTTTTTGAGGCAGAGTCGCACTGTGTAGCTTAGGTCGGCCTTGCACTCGCCTTGTAGCCCAAGCCGGCCTTAAAAATATATCAGACTCTGCTACATTAAAATAAAATAAAGAGAAGTTTAAGGCAAAATATTAAACTATTTCTATGGATTAAACAGTATAAGATGGCCCACAACTCACTCAGCGCAACCCACAAGGGGAACGCCTGGCCAGGCTTGCAGGACACAGAGGTACTGAACCCTGGGCCCAGCCCAGGACCCCAGAGCTGCTCATCAAGGACTGACCAGCATAGCTGCAGGGTCTTGGCGAGCTTCGGCTCCCCCCACCAGAGCACAGAGTGCATGGGAGCTCCGTACTTCAGTAGAGCAGCCTGCATGCCACGTCCTAGAGATCAGGGGCCCCACCCAGCCAGGAGCAAGGCCCTGGCACTGTAGGCCTGGGACTCGCCCAGGCTTGCCTGGAATATGACAAGCTCTGAACTCCTTGCAGCCAGAATCAGGGTCCGGGGGGGTACAACACTCCAGGGTACACTCTGCCTAGCTCCCTGAGACTGGGAGGCCTTGGCCCTCAACCAATAAGGCAGAGGCTCCACCCTCACACCCCAGAAGGCCGCCCTCACTTGCTGCACACAGGATCCAGCTCTACCGGGTCCTGCAACTCAGAGTGACCCAGCAGGGGAACACCCAGTCAGCCTCACGGGACACAGAGCCACATAGGTTCTATAAGAAAATGACAAAATGAAAGACCAAGAGGCAGTCTCAGTCCCCCAGCCCACTGAGAACAAACCCAAGAGACAATGATATGGAAGACACTGGGAGTCACACAACTGAACTTTCTGAAATGATACAAAATGCAGTAAAGAAACAGCTTGATGAAGCTATAGAGAAATTCAAATCAGAAATATTCTCTCAGCTAAAAAATGAAATGAGAATCGTTACTAAAGAAATGTGTGTATCTAAAAAAGAGCAAGATAAAAAATAGAAGAACTTAAGAAAATGATGGAAACTTTGAATGAACAATATAAGACACAAACAGAATGCATGAAACAGATGCAAAGGGAAAAGCAGGAAGTGAAAAATTCCAACGAAAGTTTGAAAAACCGCTTGAATGAAGCTGAAGATAGAATCTCAGATCTGAGCTCTACTGGGTTCTGCGGCTCAGCACGACCCGCCAGAGGAACACCCAGCCAGCCTCGCAGGACACAGAGGTACTCAGCCCAGCCCAGCCTAGGACCCCAGAGCTGCTCATCAGGGACTGACCAGCATAGCTGCAGGGCCTTGCAGAGCTTGGGCTCCCCCCACCAGAGTGCAGAGCGCACGTGAGCTCCATACTTCAATGGAGTTGCCTGTGCCGCATCATAGAGCTTGCAGGCCCTGCCCACCCAGAAGCAAGTCCCTGGCACTGTAGGCCTGGGACTCGCCCAGGCTTGCCTGGTACAGTGGAACCCCTGAACTCCTTGCAGCCAGACTTAGGGTCAGGGTGGTGCCACACTCCAGGGTACACTCTGCCCAGCTCCCTGGAACCAGGAGGCCTCAGCCCCCACCCAAGAAGGTGGAGGCTCCACCCACATGCCCTGGGAGGCTGCCCTCACTTGCTGCGCACAAGATCCAGCTCTACTGGGTGTCATGGCTCAGCGTGACCCACCAGGAGAACACCCAGCCAGCCTCGCAGGACAAAGAGCCACATAGGCTCTAGAAGAAAATGACAAAACGAAACACCAAGAGGCAGTCTCAGGCCCCCAGCCCACTAAGAACAAACCCAAGAGACACTGAAATGGAAGACAGTGGGAGTCACACAAATGGACTTTCTGAAATGATAGAAAATGCAGTAAAGAAACAGTTTGATGAAGCTATAGAGAAATTCAAATCAGAAATATTCTCTCAGCTAAAAAAAGAAATGAGAATCATTATTAAAGAAATGTGTGTATCTAAAGAAGAGCAAGATAAAAACATAGAAGAACTTAAGAAAATGATGGAAACTTTGAATGAACAATATAAGACACAAACAGAATGCATGAAACAGATGCAAAGGGAAATGCAGGAAATGAAAAACTCCATGGAAAGTTTGAAAACCCGCTTAAATGAAGCTGAAGATAGAATCTCAGATCTTGAAGACAGCATGGGAGATCATGGCCATGAAAGAAAAGATCTCCTAAAAAATAGTAAGGAACCAAGAAACAACAGTTCAACAGCTGCAAGACGATGCCAAGAGAAATAACATAAGATTAATAGGTATAAATGAAAAAGCAGGGGTCAATACTAATGACCTGCAAAGACTATTCACAGAAATAATAGAAGAAAACTTTCCGAACATGGGAAGAGAATCTGAAATACAGGTAACTGAGGCATACAGAACCCCAGTTAACCATAACCAAAATAAATCATGACACAGACACATAATAATAAGGGTATCAGAAATACAGCACAAGAACAAAATACTAAAAGTTGTCAGAGAAAAGAAACAGATCACCTATGAAAAAAAGCCTATCAGAATCATGGCAGACTTCTCAACACAAATCTTTAAGTTAAGAAGAGCTTGGAGTGAAGTATTTCAAATCCTGAAAGAAAATAACTTTCAACCCAGATGGATGTACCCTGCAAAACGATCCTTAAAAATTGTTGGAGAAATAAGACACTTCCATGACAAAGAACAACTGAAGAAATTTATGGCCACCAAACCAACACTACAAAGAGTACTGAAAGACACTCTAGAAAGAGACAAAGATAGCCACAATCTTAAGAACAACAACAAAAGGAAACCACTAAGAAGGGCAAATAATTAAACAGAAAATGTAGAAAACCAAAAAAAGAAAGTTATCACGACAGGGATGAGCCAGTACATATCAGTTCTATCAATCAATGTAAATGGTCTCAACTCACCAATAAAAAGAAACAGACTAGCAGAGTGGGTTAAGAAACAAACCCCAACAATATGCTGTCTACAAGAAACACATTTCACTCAAAAGGACATTCACAGACTAAAAATCAAAGGCTGGAAAGCAATACTCCATGCAACAGGAACCCAGAAAAAAGCAGGGGTAGCTACTATTTTTGCAGACAATGCAAACTTCAAACCGAGAATGATCAAAAGAGATAAAGAAGGTCACTACATACTTGTTAGGGGAAAACTTTGAGAGGAAGAGATTGCAATCATAAAAATATATGCACCAAATATGGGAGCACCCAACTATGCAAGACAATTCTTAATAGACATGAAAAACCAAATAAACAATAATACAGTTATAACAGGGGACCTTAACACCCCATTGTCACAGAGAGTAGATCAACCAAACAAAAAATCTGCAAAGAAATAGCAGAACTGTATCAAACTTGTGAAAAAATGGACCTAGTCGATGTATACCGAGTATTCCACCCATCAACATCAGAATACACATTCTTCTCAGCTGCATATGGGTCACTCTCTAAAATAGATCATATACTGGTCCACAAAACAAGCTTAAGTAAATGAAAAGGAACTGAAATAATTCCACGCATATTATCTGACCATAGGGCAGTAAATTGGAAATGAATGACAAAAAAACCTACAATAACCGCATAAACACATGGAAATTGAATAATACCTTCCTAAATAACCAATGGTCACAGAAGAAGTTAAAGAAGAAATTAAACACTATCTACAATTGAATGAAAATGCAAATACAAATTACCGGAACCTGTGGGATACAATGAAAGCAGTCCTCAGAGGGAAATTTATAGCACTAAGCTCTCATAACAGAAAAATGGAAAGAACACACATAAACAACCTAATGCCACACCTCAAACTGCTAGACAAAGAAGAGCAGGTCAAGTCCAAAGCCCAAAGAAGAGAGGAAATTATTAAGATTAGAGCAGAAATTAATGCAATTGAAACTAAGAAAACAATACAAAGAATCAATGAATCGAAGAGTTGGTCCTTTGAAAGAGTAAATAAAATTGGTAAACCCCTAGCCAACCTTATCAAGAAGAGGAAAGAAAAAACTCAGATCCATGCAATAAGAAATGAAAAGGGTGAAATCACTACAGACCCGGTGGAAATACAGAAGATCATCAACACCTACTTCGAAGACCTTTACTCTCATAGATTGTATAACACAGAAGAAATGGACAGATTCCTAGAAACCTGTGAATTACCAAAGCTCAATCAAGAAGATGTAAAGCTGCTGAATAACCCAATTTCAGCTAATGAAATTGAAAATGTAATTAAGGTCCTACCAAGAAAGAAAAGCCCAGGCCCTGATGGATTCACTGCTGAATTGTATAAGAAATTTAGGGAAGACTTAATGCCAACACTCCTCAAACTCTTCAATGAAATCGAAAGGGAAGGAAGTCTCCCTAACTCATTCCTGGAAACAAGTATTACCCTAGTACCAAAACCAGAGAAAGAGCCAACTAAAAAAAGAAAATTACAGGCCAATCTCCCTAATGAACATAGGTGCAAAAATCCTCAATAAAATACTGTCAAATAGAATACAGCAAGTTATCAGAAAGATTATACACCAGGATCAAGTGGGATTCATCCCAGAAATTCAGGCATGGTTCAACATATGCAAATCAGTACATGTAATACACCATATCAACAGGGCCAAGGACAAGAACCACATGATCATCTCAATGGATGCAGAAAAAGCTTTCAACAAAAATCCAACACCCATTCATGATAAAAACCCTACAGAAAATCAGAATAGATGATCTCTACCTCAACCTGATAAAAGGTATATATCATAAACCAACAGCCAACATCTTCCTGAACGGAGAAAAACTGAAAACTTTCAACCTAAAATCAGGAAGAAGACAAGGATGTCCATTATCACCACTCTTATTCAATATAGCTCTGCAAACATGAGTCAGAGCAATTAGACAAGAGAAAGAAGTAAAGTGAATAAGGATTGGAAAGGAAGAAGTGAAATTATCATTATTTTCAGACGATATGATACTCTACATAGAAGACCCCCAAAAATCCATTAGTAGACTTCTAGAAGTAATAACCAAATTTAGTAATGTAGCTGGATACAAGGTGAACACTCAAAAATCAATAGCATTCCTGTACACAAACAACAAAGTCACTGAGAGAGAAATAAGGGAAACCACACCCTTCACTTTAACATCCAAAAAAATGAAACACTTAGGAATCAATCTAACAAAGGAAGTAAAAGATCTATACAGTGAAAATTACATTACTCTAGAGAAGGAAATTGAAGAAGATTTCAGAAAATGAAAAGATATTCCATGTTCATGGTGAGGAAGAACAAACATCGTGAAAATGGCCATTCTCTTAAAATTATTATACAGATTTAATGCAATCCCAATCAAAATACCACTTGCCTACCTCACAGAGCTAAAAGCATTCCTGAAATTCATCTGGAACCAGAAAAGACCTAGAATAGCAAAGGCAATTCTGGGCAACAAAGGGAAGGCAGGAGGCATAACAATCCCCGACTTGGAAGTATACTACAAAGCTACTGTGGTAAAATCAGCATGGTACTGGAATGAAAACAGACCTGAAGATCAGTGGAATAGATTAGAGGATACAGCCACAACTACAAACACACTTAGCCACCTCATCTTGACAAAGGGGCCAAACATGTACATTGGAAGGAAGACAGTCTCTTTAACAAATGGTGCTGGAAAACCTGGCTTTCTCTATGCCGTAAAATAACACTAGATCCATGACTATCACCATGCACTAAACTAAACTCAAAATGGATAAAAAATCTGAGTATTAAAACAGAGACACTAAACTTACTAGAAGACAGAGTAGGTAAAAATCTTGATGACATAGGAGTAGGCAGAGAGTTCATGAACAAAAATCAAATTGCACGGGAAATGCTTCCCAGAATCAACACCTGGGATCTCATCTTACTAAAAAGTTTTGCATGTCAAAGGAAATCTCCAACAGAGTGAAAGGAAAACCCATGAACTGGGAAAATATCTTAGCCAATTGTCTATCAGACAAAGGACTTCTATCTGAAACATATAAAGAATTAAAAGAAATCAGGCCCCTAAAATTCAAGGACCCAATCCAAAAATGGGCATCTGATATGAATACACACTTCTCAGAGAAAGAAATACAAGTGACAAATAAATATATGAGAAAATGTTCAACATCAATGGTCATTCGGGAAATGCAAATTAAAACAACACTGAGATTCCATCTCACTCCAGAAAGAATGGCCAAGTTTAAAAATCAAGCAACAACAAATGCTGGAGGGACTTTGGGGAAAAAGGAACTCTTCTCCACTGTTGGTGGGAGTGTAGACTGGTGCAGCCATTATGGAAATCAGTGTGGAGACTCCTCAAGAAGCTAGGATTAGAGATCCCATTCAACCCAGCCTACTCACTTCTGGGCATTTTCCCAGAATTGAAAATATCATACCACAGTGATATCTGTGTACCCATATTTATAACAACCCAATTTGTAATAGTCAGTTCTTGGAAACAACCCAAGTGCCCATCAATCAAAGAATGGATAAAAAGGATGTGGTACTTTTATACAATGGAGTACTACTCAGTTATTAAGAAAGACTGCATTGAGAGTTTTATAAGTAAATGGTCACGACTTGAGACCATACTCATAAGCGAGATAAATCAAACCCACATGTGTAAATACTGTATTGTCTCCCTAGTGTAAGAAATGGAAAAGTA
>RJWM01024063.1:0-31015 GCA_004363535.1 Dasyprocta punctata | reverse complement strand
TAGTTTGCCTGTTATGATTAGTTTCTAGATAAGATCCAAGCATGATGACTGACTGAGATGCTGTCAAGTTTGTCAGTCTGTATGTTACCCCCATTTTGCTGGTGATGATCAAGTGTTTCTTAAAATGGCAAAGCCATCTGTTGAATATTATCAGGGAGGTGTTTAGATGTTGTATTAGTTAGCTTTCTGACACTATAACGAAGTACCCGAGATTATCAAAGAGAAATGGTTTATTTTGGATTACAGTTTTGGAGGTTCTACTCTTTGACCGAACCAGCTGCTTTGCTTGGGGTGTAGAGAGGCACACCTTGGTAGGTATGCATGGTGTACAAGATTGCTTGTATCATGAACCAGGGAGCAAAAAAGAAAACAGGAAGTGACAGTCTCATTTGAGGGCATCCCCTCCAAAGACCTAAAGATATTTCGTTAGGCTCCACCTCCTAAAGTTTCCACCTCCTCCAAATAGCTCCACTGTACAATCCAAACTTTTAATACCTGGACCTTTGGGGGACTGTAAAAATCCAAACTATAACATATATCATAAAGTTATCAGAAACAATTTAAATTATTTAAATTATTTAACAATTTTCTAAATGAGAATTTCTTATAATGGCTGCCTCTTGATCTTCCACTCTGAGTCACATTGTGCCATTTTTCACTTGGTTTTTCTAGTGTTCATGTCCCCCACTGTAATTAATATACTGTATTTCTACTCCATAGATGTTACAGTCTGACTCCTCAGCATGACGGGCGAGGATTCAGTATGTTCATCCCAACCCCGTTCCTCTCCTTATTTTCATTTTGCTGTTGGTCATAATGGTTACCTCTGTGGTATTAAGTGTAGTTCACTTAGACATCTGTTCCTTGTTTCATCAATTTTCAGTAATATCCTCAGCTTGTCATCAAGGGGAGCAAGGCAATTGATCTCTCTAACTTCCTTTCTCTTTCTGCCTAATTTCCCAGCCTGTATTACATGTGCCCCCATCTCTATATGTTCAAGATAACAACATTTACGTTTCCCCCTTTTAACTGTTTTCCCTCATCTGTCCAGAAACTGATTCAAGAGACATAATCTAAAATAGCATTTATGTTACCTGCAAGAGAATATTTTTTATCATACAAATACTGTTCACTGGGGTATCTTGCTATTGGTTGATTGCATCCAGGTTCACAAAGAGTGGCTGAAGCTAAATTTTCTAAATTTTTACTTATTTTAAAACCCCTGAGGGGCCAGGGATTTAGCTCAGTGGCATAAGCGCCTACCTGGCAAGCGCGAGGTCATGAGTTTGATCCCTGGTGTCACAAACAAACCAGAACATAACAAAACAAAACAAAAACCCTGAGCGACAGATGTCTTGGGTTAGAAGTTCTAGGGTCAAATTTATTTTCACCTGCATAATTTACATGGCTAATTCCCTTAACTATTTTTACTAAGATGCCAGTGTTTGACGACCTAGTATTTGAACAGTGCCAAGCACTGTCCCGAGGGTTTTTATAACTAGGAAATCTAACTGTGAGCCTTATGACTTTGGTAATATTATTATCCACACTTTATGAATGAGGAAATCAAGGCATGCAATGTTGTCAGGTAGGATGTAAACTCTCGAACTGAAATGACATAGAAGAAACAAAAATGGGTAGAAAGAAGATGAGGGAAATTATAGTTTTAAAATTGTAATCTTGCCGGGAGTTTGGCTCAGTGGCTTAAGCACCTGCCTGGCAGGCGCGAGGTTGTGAGTTCAATCCCCGGTGCCACAAAACAAAACAAAACAAAACAAAAAAAACAAAAAATTGTAATCTTAAGAAAACTGCAGCTTCTGGGTGCAGTCAGTTACCCATGGTTAGGATGCCTCTTTGCCTTCCAGGGAACTCACCCTCCCCACTAAAAATCCCTAAGGATCTTAAGGATACAGTAAGCCTGGAAATTGGGCCTGTGCTTCTCACCTGTAAAGTGAGCCTAAGTTTTTCTTGACCTGTATACTATTGACACATCCCACAGACCTTCAAGTTCAAGGAAAAAGCACTACTAAGCGGGCAGCACATCTCTACACTTCAAACACATGCAGATGGTCTGCGTTCTAACAAAACCTGACAGACACTAAGAAATACATCCTAGATCACCTGTCTTGAGGACGCCCCTGGGACCACATAAAACCCCCTATATTACTCCCTAAAGCACTTTCTATGAGCACCTGCACTTCCTTATGAGTGTGCACTTCTTTCGGCCTAACAATGTGTCCTGCATTTTTTTTCTGATGTCAGTCAGCAAATCTATAACCTAACCCCATAGATCTGGTGAGCTGAGGTTGCCTTCTCCTCTTGCGGGGACTTTCTCAGACCCCTTCTGGTGATAGAACCTGGCAGCCACCTTCCACCTAAAGCCACTGCTCCCACGGAGGGAACCCTCTCTCAGAACTCTAGTTCTCACAGGATTCAGGAGGGAAGGCTCCCTTCCTTGACCCCTTCAGATGCAGGGTGTAACAGCTCCCCACTCACTGGCTTCTCCTCCCTCTGTAGGTTCCAAAAACCCAGACCCCATCTCTTCAACCTGCTGTCTTTTAAACCTCTGGTACACTCACCACTGACTGTCAGCCTGGGTCTGTCAGACTCCAAGTACTGGGGACTCAGAAACAGGTTAAAGACTTCAAAAGATGATAGTTTAGAACTTACAGATGATGAGGATGGAGGAACTTTAGGTTCTTGTCTTTTAATTTAGTACTGAACAGCCCCATATTTTATACAAACTTGTTATAATATTGCCATAATTATCACCCTACTCGCTTTGTCATATTTATTACTATTCCATATCCATGTAGTAAAGCAGTTGATCTATGCAAGACTTGATTTAGCTTTTGAAATACCCTCAAGTCCTTGTCTTGTGATTTTTGAAGTGTTTTGAAAGCCAGTGAAGGTTTTCCTGTGGTTCAGACTGGTGCTGGTGGGCGTGGCCTGCCCAGTAGGCTTCAATTGTCACTACAGAAGCAAAGATTGTTTACCAGAGTTGGAACAATTAGTCTCTGGTGAAGACATTGTCTCTGAAAGAGTTGCCATGACAATCTGTGTCTCTCTCTCCAGTCTCTCTCTCTCCAAAGTAAGCATCTGAGTTTTATCACAACAAAGGATTTGGCTTTGTATCTGGTTGGTCACCATGGAAGTGTTCACAGCAGGCAAGTTGCATTGGCCTCTTTGTTCCCTGGACATTTCTTTTCTTTTCTTTCTTTCTTTTTTAGATTGGGAGTCTGCTCAGGTCTCAGTGACCACCTTCTTCCATTTTGGACTCAAACTGGAAGCCTGTCTCTATGAAGTGAGATCTGTCCTCCTTAAACACGGTGAGCTCTCTGTAGGGGGCAAATGCTCTTCACCATGTAGTTGCTACTGCTTCTTAGACTACAGGCTCTAAGATTTGGAAAGCAAATTTTGCACACTGGCACACATACTTATTTTTGTTCTCTGCCCAGAATTCCTCTTTTCTATCCCTTTCTCTGGGAATAGTAATCTACTTTTTGGTTTGTTGTTAAACTGATTAGTCCATTCACACTGTCAGGACCTTAGAGCTCCACTTGGGGAGAAATTCCACTTCAGCTTTCACATTATCCACAAATACCTGGTTGGATTAAAAATCTGAATATAATCACTTTTTGGCCTTTTGGCTAAGATCAAACGTAAAAATCTGAATGTAAAAGGATTGCTAAGATAATGGAAGAAAATATAGGAGGATTTTTTTATGATTTGAGAGATGAAAAAGACATCTAGAAACAATAGAAGAAAGAGAAAGGACCCAAATTAAATATGAATATAAATATAAATATAAAGTCACATCATTAATAAAGTTAAACAACAAATAGCAAAACTCAAAACATATGTGTGATGTGTGACAAAATTTTTTTTTTTTTTTTTTTTTTTTTTTGCAGCACCAGGGATTGAACTCCCAACCTCGCGCCTGCCAGACAGGCGTTTAAGTCACTGAGCCAAACTCCCAGCCCTAGTTTTTTTGAGGCAGGGTCTCACTGTGTAGCTCAGGCCGGCCTTGTGCTCGTGTTGTAGCCCAAGTCGGTCTCGAACTCACAACACTCCTCCTACCTCAGCTTCCTGAGTGCTGGGATTAAAGGCGTGCGCCCCCATGCCCGGTATGTGACAAAATGTTAACATCCAGAATGTGTACAGGGGGCTCGTAAAAATAGATGAGACAAATAGATGGTAAAAGGTGCTCAGGCATATGAATCAAAGAAAAATAAGTAAATTAGCAAAAATAATACTGTCATCATCTATTGGATTGGCTTAAATGCAACAATCTCAAAAAAAAAATCTACATGTTTAAGGGTGTGGTGGAGAAGCATTTCTCACCATCAGTGGAAGTACAAAATTGTGCCATCTTTGGAGAGAGTGAAGGGACAATTTCTGTCAATTTAAAATGTCGATGAGTTTTAATGTCCAAATTCCTTGCCCAAAAATACACCCTGCAGGAAAGTTGTTAGAGTATGCAAGTGAGTGAGAGAATATGTGTGTGAGTGTGTGTGTGTGTGTGTGTGTGTATGAGGGTGTATGTGTATGTTTATGAGACTGTGTGAATGTGATAGGGTGTGCATGTGTGTGTGAGATTGTGTGCCTGGGAGTCCAGCATTGTTGGTAAATTTTATCATGGTCTCCCTCCACAAAGATCTATGAAGGCAGGGACCTTGTTGGTTCCATTCACCATTTTGTCCCCTGCACCAGTTAAAGTGCCCTGGTATATGGTGGATGCTCATGAATGAATGAATATCATGAAATACAAATTTTAAAACCCTAAAGTTATATTATTAATATGTGATACAGATTTGGTCCAAAATATTAACAGCACAGGAGATATGATTCACAATAAAGATGTTCATATCACTAACATGGGCATGGCTATTTACCAAATTTGAATTATACAAAGCAAAACTAGAAGAAATGTAAGAATGAATAGTCATGAAAAAATCATAGACACACTGACATGCCATTCTCAATCTTTGACAGGTCAAGTAGGCAAAAATGAGAGAGGACTGGTAATAAATTTGTCTTAGGCATCCATGGAACCTGTGACTTGTGCATAATCATCTTAATCTCACAGCCTATGAAGTTGTCACAAGAAGAAAATCTCCATTGCCACAGCAGGAGGTACCACAGCAGGGCATGCTTTTTTCTTTTTCTTTTTCTTTCCTTTCTTTCCTTTTCTCTCTCTCTCTCTCTCATTTTTTTTTTGGACAGCAATGTAATGAAGCTAGAAATCAATTACAAAAGGTTAATTTAAAAAATGCAACACCTGGAAGTTAAACAAGCCTTTTAGGTAACCCTTCTGTTAAGGAGCAAATTTGAACAGCAATCACAGGCTTCTTAGAAGCTGGGAATGTGAAAGACAGGGAGCATCTCAGTTTATGAAAGATGCAGGCAAAGATTTGAGCAGAGTATGAGGATAAGCTATTCTTGTCATTATAGAAAAAAGGATTATATAAATGAATTCAGTATGTTGTGAAAAGCCAGAACACCCAAAGTAATTCCAAACAAAAAATTAAGATGAATGGAGAAAAAAATGAACAACAAATAGAAAAAAGAAACACAGGAGATATACGTGTGTGTGTGTGTGTGTGTGTGTGTGTGTGTGTGTGTGTTTTACTGGGGAATTGAAGGACTGAACCCAGGGCCTTTGCACTGAGCTGTATCTTCAGCCCTTTTTAAAAGTTTTTAATATGAGACACGTTCTTGTTATGCTGCTGACTTGCCCAGGCTGGACTCAGACTTACTGTCCTCCTACTCAGTCTCCCAGAATGCTGACATTACAGGTATGCACCACCACCCTTGGTTCAGAGTACAATTCTGAACATCCAAGGAAGTTCTTTTGAAAGAATTCAAAATGGCTTAAATTTTGGTAGTGCTAATTGAGAACAAGAAAGAGAAAACATTGGTGAGTAGCAAATGATACATAACCACAGAGATAGGAGGGGAGGTGGACACCATTAAAATACAACTGTTTTCTCTCTTCTTTCATCCTCCGGACAGGGTTGGCTCTCTTGGCCCCAAGAAGCAGTGAACCTTGAGAGGTGCTACTGCAGGTACCTGAGAGGAGCTCAAGGGATGTTTTTGGCCACACAAATGCAGACATTTTATAGTCTTACCTCTATCTTCTTTCCATGGTCAAGGGGAAGATGCTGGAATAAAGCTGAAATGGTCTCAGTCTTCTCTTCTCTTCTCTTCTCTTCTCTTCTCTTCTCTTCTCTTCTCTTCTCTTCTCTCCTCTCCTCTCCTCTCCTCTTCTCTCCTCTCCTCTCCTCTCCTCTTTTCTTCTTTTTTTTCTCTTCTCTTCTTCTCCCCTTTCCTCTCCTCTCCTCTCCCTTCTCCCTCCCTCTTCCTCTTTCTCCTCCTCCACCTTCTTTCTCTCTTTCTCTCTCTGGAAATGGGTTTAAGATTTCATCACTCTGATCATTCTGGGCTATTCTTCTAGATTAAGAGTATACAAACCTGAGAGAACTGTAGGGGGGCTATTTCCCCTAAAGATGTGGAAAGACAGCAGAAGCAGGGATGGGGACCAATGGAGAGGGAGAGGCGGGAAACATCACCTGGCAGTGGCTTCCTTGGGAGGCTGAATGGTTCCTCCAGATCCTGGGTGGTCTGAAACCCCCACTTTTTTTGTCTTGTATTAAGGTACAATTCACAAAAGATTAAATAACATAACACAATAGTAAAAAGAACAAGTGCCAAATACTTTATTGACTCATTCATTAATATGCAGATGAGGAAAATGCTAAAATTGCAAAGGTACATTGGAGGAGAGACTAGATGTTTTAGGCAATTTTCATTAAAAAATGTTAGGATAGGGTTACTGGGTTAGACAGTGAACTGGTTAATCTCATTCAGGACCATAAACCACATATGATTTGGGGTTCTCTTTTCCAGTGGTCTTATTTGTACATCTACCAAGAAAAAAAAAATTGCTAGAGTCACCTCTTCCCCCACAGAGCTGTAAAACAGCCCAGTCTGGAGAAAACCATTCAAGGATGCAAGAGCAGCCATGGCCTGAAAACAACCAACAGGCCTCAGATCTATGCTCAGATTTCTGCTGCCCTTCCTGCCACTTATAGTGGGTCCCCCCTTTAACCTAACCACGAAGGGGTTTAGGTGCTCAGAGCCTACATACTTGGCCAGGTCTTGGCCAGGAAGGAGAACTCAGGAGTGACTAGGCACTGGGAGAATACATGAATAGACAGCAGCCCTCATGGGATTGGGGAACCAGCTCTGGAGCACACAAGCTCCCACATGAGCTTCACCTGTCTGCACTTCTAAACTGTGCTGTTTCACAGAACAATATTTGAAGCTGGGTGTGGAGGTACATGCTTGAAATCTCAACACTCTGGGAGGCTGAGGCAGGAGGAGCCTAAGTTCAACCCTAGCCTGGGTAACTTAGTGAATTAACAAGACTGTCTCTCTCAAAAATAAATAAATAAATAAATAAATAAATAAATAAATAAATAGGCTGAGAATATAGCACAGTGTGAAGGCCCTGGGTTCAATTCTCAGTAAAACACACAGTGTTTGGATAAACATCATAGGTTTATTGCGTTATAAATTAACCAATTAAACTACCATCCACTTGTGTATTTTAGAATGTACTCTAGATGCCACCCAGCTTGGAAGTACACACATGTGAAAACCACTCTGTGACTTCAGTGAACCCATGCATTGACATCAGTTCTGTATGCATTACTGTACATACACTGGGTTTTGTTTTGTTTTGTTTTTGTTTTCCTACAAAGCGTTTTTAAATCCTAGATGTTACTGTGATTGATAGAGGTCATTTAAACTAGCAGCAAGAATAACTAGTGAAAAGAAATGAACAGGGGGAGAAAATTGTGCACATTCGTGTTTTGAGGAGTGTTCTTGATACCCACAGTTGTCATTCCTATCATGAGGGTTCCCTCCTGAGAAACTGGGGACCCAGGCAGATACCTAGGGCACCCAAACTTGGATGATTTATTATTCTCACCATTCCAGGGCCGGGCTCAGAGGAGCCCTCACCAGGGCGCTCACACATCTGTGCTACGCGATCAGGCCCTTCTACACACTGCACTCTGTAATCACTGAAATAGTAAAGCTTGTAAAAGAGAAAGCTTGTATTTGCCAGGTGGTTGAGTGTGGAAGAATGTAGAGGGCAAGACCCAAGTCTCAAACTCATCTTCCTGAAGGATAGAATTTTCGTGCACTAATAGAAGAAAGCAGGGCATTCGGAGGCTGGGAAAAAATGACGGGAGGGGCCAAGGTCAGTGGTGTGCGCAGGCGTAATCGATCTTTCTAGCTCTCGCGGGATGCGTGTTTAGAAAATGGCGGAGTTAGCATAATCTGAGGTTGAAGATTGTGGCCTCTTGAAGTCCATAAGTCATCTCCTGGCCACCTTCATGGGTCTAAAGGAAGAGTTAGTGGTTTCACCAAAGTGGCCAAGTCCTGGGAAAGTGACCTAGGCAATCATTATCACCAGCCCCACATACCACAGTGTTATCTACTATAGAGCCAGTGGGAGACTGATAATATAGTGGGCTCATCTGTGTGATCTACAGAAGTAGTGTTGTGTTTTTTGCCTTCCATACTGGGGGTGAAACCGAGGGGTGCTGTACTATTGAGCTCTATCCCCAACCCCATTTTAAACTTTTCTTTTGAGATGGGTTGTAAGTTGCCCAGGCAGGATTTGTACTTGCATTCCTCCTGCCTTTAGCCTCTGCTGTGGCTGGGATTACAGGCGTGCACCACTGGGTATGACCCGAATTAGTGATTTTTAGATAAACTAAAAGTAACGAAAAGTAAGTGAAACTTGAGAGTTTATTCAGGTTTTCAACTGTAACCACCATCTGCCTGATCCAGGACCCTAGGGACTTGGGGATAGTGTGAGTGTGACTGTGTGTGGTGTGGGTGAGTGTTGACTGGTTCTCTCCCGTGTTTGGTCACTTGTCACTCAAGAGTGTGGCCCAGCCTTGCTCACAAATCAACAAGATTCTGGAAGCAGAAGAGGAAGCTGTAAGGTTTCTTAAGGCCTAGCCTCACTTCCACTACATTCCATCAGCCAGAGTAAGTCACAGGCCAGCTTAGAAGGTGGTGGTGAGAAAACCCCCACTGTCCCATGGACTCTTCAGGCATGATACCTTGGAACCTTTACCCAGCTTAATCTACCACAAAACCATGAAGCAGTTGCCACTCCCAAGCTTCTGCATGAAACAGATATTTGGTCATTATGCTGGCTGCTTAATTCAGCTAGTACCACATCTGAGAAGATTTTAATAAACATTTTCTGTATTGAACTGTACTGATGAACACCGACTCAGAGTGAGCGTTCCTCTGGCTGCTTTATCACCTTTGTAACCTCACCTTGCCAGTGGACCAAAAGCCATGGAAAGCAAAAACTCTCTTCTGGATTTTTCATTCTACTTAATTTTAACAAATAGTATATACATATCAGTTAATGAATATTTCAGTCTTTCATGTATGAACCAAAAATGTAATTATGGATTTGATTTTACCAAACGTTTGCTGCCTGCAGTAGTCAGTGATCACAAATCGCATTAAATGAAAGGTGAACCCCATTACAGGATCAGGAAAATGGAGCTTAATAAGTTTTGTAATTATGGGGCAAATCTATGCAAATTGCAATTTTTATTAGGTAATTTTCCATCTTCATCTAGGCTCTAATAGTCCATTAGACTTGTGGCAGTTCAATGCTTTTATTAAAGAAGTTCTTTAACTTCTTTTCTGTTTTGTGCTTTATAATGAGGAAATTATATTTGGGGGTAGAATGGTCACAGACCTGACGTACTTATCTTTTTCAATCTTATTATAAATAAGATGTTGAGTCCCATGTGAATTATTCAGCTAAAATTCTATAGAGGCAGTTTGTGTCCGTTTTATAAAAAGACTGAACACTTGTGAGATTTTTATGAATTCCTACCTCAATCTTACAACTGAAGTCTTCTTTTCCATTTAGTGTTTTGTGTTGGAATACTGGACAACAGGAGAGAGCTACTTAATTTTAGGAAGCCTTATCACTCAGTTTGTCATATTAAAAGTATTGTTTCACCTGTTTGGTGATTACAAAGCTATAACTCACAAGCTTTAAATTGAAAGTTACCATTTTGATTAACCATCAAAATTAACCATCATACTCCGTTTTTCAGTACTGTCATTGAGGTAGGGAATTACGATAGGTAAGATCTAATCATTCCATGTTTAACAAATTACTGGCCTTTACTGCCACTTTAGAAATTTTGTCATATGTTTTAAAATCATGATTTAATAAGGAGAGAATGACCTTGTGTCACTAAGCACTAGGGAAGAACTTTGTAGAAGTGTCTTTCAGGTTGCTTGAAGGTTTCTGTATGTAGGACTGGAGGAGGCTGAAGCAAGCCCATTCTTGGATTTGCTCCATACACCCTAAGAGACTTAGAACATGAATTTGACCCAGGTCATGGCAGACAAAGCTTGCCAGAAACAACTATCAGTGTAATAGATCTCATCTCCCTTGGCGTGGGAATGTGCATACCATTGGCTAATTTTCAAAAGAAGGTTTTGTGTCAGGTCCTGATGTCTCCCTGACACTATGACTTTTCAGTGGTAGGGAAGGCACAAGTGTCTCTTCAACAAACTGCTTAGGTCTCCTACCCCTTCCACTTGTACGTGGTGCGAGCAGCCCTTCAGTGGATGGAGGGCTGTCCCGAGTACGTGACCATCTGATTTTCCTTGGGATCAACGATTCCACTGAACTGAATCAATCACCCTGCTGCATGATTAGCTTCTACTAAGGTTTCGAGTCTTCCAGTATCCACGTTGCTCCCTCCTGCAAGGAAAGACCCTTACTAACTTTTACTTTCTCCCATCTTTTAAGGTTAGAGATGAGGAATATAGCCTGTTTTCACGAGACTTACACATTTATCAACACCTGTCTGCACCAATGAAGTTTATTTGCCAATTCCCTGAAGTCTGTGCTTCTTATTTGGCCCATTGTTCCTGTTGTTTTATTTTTTTTTCCCTTTTTGCACACTGTGTGTTTTGGACGTTCATTCTGCTTGAGCAGGTGGATCTTTTATTGCTGCTGTTGTCTGTGGACGTCAGAGTCCAGCTTCTCGGTTTTTCACTGCAGACTCACACCAGGGCTCTCCCCAGAGCTTCCGGGCCTTCAGTTCCCCACCAGCACCATATCCTTCGTCGCTATTGTTCCTCAGCTTTCAGCTTCTTAGGCTGAACAGCTGTTACATCCTCTGGCTCTTTTTCCCCCTTATTGATTTTGCTCCTCCAGAGAAACCTAACCAATAAATAGCCCATAAAGAATTTTACTCATCAGGGCTCCAATTTCATTTTTTTCTGTGCGAATCATCCCAACACTCATACTGAGTATTCTATTCTGTAAGGCCACCTCTGCCGCATAGGGCTTCCGTATTTGCAAATGTGATGAGAGAGAAGCCATACCCAGTGCAGGTTGAATGTCCATTTCTCGATGAATTTGGGAATATCTCTGAGGTATTAAAAGACTAGGTGAGAAATGGTGGGCAGCACGGGGTGATAACCATTTCTGAGAACCTAGGATGTGCTGGCCCTTTGTGCAGTTCAGATACCTCGCTTCATTTAATTCCCATAGTGGCCTGTGGGAATAGATTTCGTTAACTTCTTTTTTCATGCTTGAAAACACTGGGGTTGTAGGGCATGGAGGCTACTGTGCCATGGCTCTGACCAAGCCTGTCTGCTCCACAGGTTCTCCTCCTGAGACACCAGGAGAGAAGGTGCCTGTGCCCCAAGGACTGTGGTCCCGTGTCGTATCTGAGTTGATGTCCTCTGTCACTTCTGTCATTGCTGTGATGACACTAGTGAAGTGATAGTTAGCCATAAAGGACATTGAAGACTCTTTTCCTTTTTTTTTTTTTTTTTTAATTTTGAGACAGGTTCTTGGCCCAGACTGGGCTTGCACTTGAGACCTTCCTGCCTCAGCTTCCCAGAATGCTGGGATTACAGGCATGTACCACCACATCCAGCCTGCCTCTCTCCTTGATAATTACTTCCCATCAGAACATTCTACTTCATTAACATAAAAAATACTGACTTTAAAAACGCAAGCTTTTATGATCGTTCTAAAAATTTAATCTATCAATCATTGAGTACAGGTTAAAGTGTAACAAAATCTCCTGAGTTAGGCTGCTTTAACAAAAATTTGTATTGTATACTTTAATATGATTTGTTGGCCAAAAATATTGAATACACATAGGCAAAAAGTAGAGAAATTTGCACCACCTTTTAGGTTGTACTATTCAGTTTTCTTATCTGTAAAATGGTTTGTAGCGAGGTTTACATAATGTATGTAAACAAACAGTAAGAGCATTTGGCATGTAGGAGGAGACAGAATCACATTTGTCCCCCTCTTTTAAATCTGAAGAGATTTTATGCTGTTTGCAGTCAATTTTGAGAAAGGATGAAGGAGATTAAATATGGTAAATATCCAAAATTTTTATGAAAGGACCATATGACTTAAAACATAAATGCAATACCTAGTAGATGCTGTTTCAAAGCAAATCTGCATCATGAGGCGAGAAAGTTGGGCCACCCCTTCCCCCGTCAGATAGTTCTGTTTGTCCAGGGTTGTACCTGAGCTTTTGTGAGTTAGAATAAAGAATAGTTATAACTCTAAACTGTCCAGTGATATATTTGGCAACAATTATTTGCATGTCATGTTTATTTCAACAAATTGGAAATGACACCCATCTGGTAGTCTAGTGCCTTTGAGTAGTGTACTTGTGGTATGTAAATGCTCTAGAGTCCTAACTGTCTCTGGATAACCTTCAGATATGTCTTCATTTAATGTGCAGGGAAACAGGTACTGCAGGTAACAGGGGCTCAGAGGTGTGCTTTAATTCCTTGCTATTGCCTCTCTAACCAAACCCACGTGCACATTTTTATCAATGACATGAATGAGTAAAAATAAAATCTCAGGACTTCGGTTTCAACTATGACATTAAAGAGCTTAAAAGAAATAGATCAACCTACAATTTGGAGACTTTAGCACCCTCCTGTCAGTAATTGATAGATCAATCAGAAAGAAAATCAGTAAAGATACAGATGACCTGAAGAGCACCATTGATCAACTTGATCAACTGACACTTCTAGAACACTCTACCCAGCAACAGTAGAACATTTGCCAAGATAGGTCACATTTTGGGCCATAAAATACACTATGACAAATTTAAAAGGATATAAATTGTACAGTCTGCTTTCAGAACAAAATGAAATGAAACTAGTGATCTGTAACAAAAAGATACTTGGAAAATCCTCAAATATTTGGAAATAAAGCAACAGACTATGAAATAAGCCAAGGGTTAAAGAATTCTTGAGAATATTTTTTAATTGAACTAAATGAGAATGAGAATACAACTTATCAAAATTGGTAACACAGTGGGAGCAGTGCTTAGGGAGAAATTTATATTATTAAATGCATATATTAAAAGCTTATTTAAAATCAATAAACTAAGCTTCAACTTTGGAAAGCTAGACAGCAGAGCGATTGAAGTCCAAAACAAGCAGAAGAAAAGAAACAATAAAAATTAGAGCAGAAACTAGTGAAGTGAAAACAGGAACATAATAGAGAAAAATCAATGAAACCCAAAGTGAATTCTTTGAAGAGATCAATAAAATTGATAAATGTCTAGGTAGACTGAACTATAAAAAAGAAAAGACTCAAATTATTAATATAAAAAATGAAAGATCATGATTACAATGAGCCTGTGGACAATAAAGGAATAGGAAAGGACTATCATAAATGACTCTGTGGCACATACATGTAATCCCAGTGCTTGGGAGGCTGAGGCAGAGAATTACTGTGAGTTCAAGGTCAATTTGGGCTACAAAGTGAGTTCAAAGCCAGCCTGAACTGCATAGTGAAAGCCTGTCACAAACAAACAAACAAACAAACAAACAAACAAAAAAGTGACTCTAAACCCACAAATTGAAAACTTACATGAAATGGGCCAATTCTTTCAAAGACACAAACTACAAAAACTCACACAAAGAAATCTTTGTAGCCCTGTATCTACTAAAGAAACTGAATCAACAACCAGTAACCTAAAAAAATAGCACCAGGCCCAAACTGTCTAAACGTTTGCTGGTGAATTCAACCAAACATTTAAGGAGAAAGTAATATAATACTCCACAATCTCTTCCATAAAATCACAGCACAAGAAGCTCTTAATAATTCATTCTTTGAAGTTAATGTTAAGGTAAAGTCATAGCCAGATGAAACATTACAGAAAAGAAAAATGATAGGCCACTATTTTTCATGGTCATAGATGCAAAAATCCTCAGCAAACTGGTAGCAAATCCAATCTAATAATGAACAAACAGATTGATAAACCACAACCAAATGGGATTTATTCCAACTGTACAGGGAAGTCAATGTAACCCACCATAGTAACACCTAAAGGAAAACATGTGATCATATCAATTGATAAAGAAGCATTTGACAGTGCTAACCCTCACTTGTAATAAAAATTCTTAGCAAACCAGCAGTAGAAGGAATCTTCCTCAACTTGATGAAGACCACTTACAAAAAACCTATGACTAGTATGATATTTAATGGTGACAGACTGGACACTTTCCCCCTAAGCCTGGGAACAAGGTAAAGATGTTGTTTCTTACCATTCTAACCCATATCATACTGAAAGTTCTAGCTTGTGCAATAAGATAAAAAAGTATACAGAATAGAAAAGAAGAAATAAGATCACTTTAATCCACAGATTGTATTATCTATCTATAAAATCCCAAAGAATCTGAAACAAAACAAAATATCCTGAAGCCAAAAACTGTGTGGAACTAATAAGTAAATTTTGCAAGATTGAAAGATACAAGTACCTATGAAAAATTCAGTTACTTTCCTAAATGGAATTAATGAACAATGAAATTTTAAATACAAATACCATTATAATATCATCAAGGGTAAGAATAGTAAACATTTAGATCTGGGGATATGGCTCCATGGTAGAATGCTTGCCTAGCATGTGAGTGGACCTGGGTTTGATCTATCCAAAACACCGTTGAAAGAATGAAAAAAGACTGAATCAAGTGATATTCCATGTTTATGAGTTGGAAGATTCAAATATTGCAGACATTAATTTTTCCTAACTTGATTCAGTGCAATTCCAATAAAAATTCCCATAAACTATTTTGTAAGGCATCCATAAACTGATTCTCAATTTTGTTTGGAAAGACAAAAGAACCAGAATAATGAACCTAATACTGAAGAGGAACAAAATTGAAAGACTCCTACTGCTCAGTTTCCAGATTTTCTATACACCTACAGTGATCAAGATAGAATGACATTGGCAAAGGAATTGATACATATATAAATCTGACAGAAGAGAAATTCTAGAAATTGACCTACAGATTTAGTTAGGTAATGTTTGACAAAGACACAAAAGTAATTTGATAGAGAGAGAACAATCTTTTCACGAACTGGTGCTGGAACAGTTGGTTGTCAATATACAAACATGAACCGAGGCTGGGCATGGTGGCGTTTTGCAAAGGGCTAAATAGATCAAAGATTGCCAGAGGCCTGAGTGGGGATTTGAATCAGTGAAACATGGGGGATTTTCTTGGAGGAGCAATACTTCTCTCTATGACATTATATGGTGACAGTGTTACACAACACTGTGCATCAATCAAAACCACCAGGTAGTTTCTGGGCATTCCAAAGTTTGAGAAGTGCAGATTAACTACAACCCACATGCTCAGAATGTTCCCCCTCCCCCAGCTTCCTTTGCAGCCCTCAGACAGAAGGAAACTGGTTTTGTCCCTGCAGTGATTTGTTTCATCCAGACAAGTCTGTCACCCCCATTCAGGTCACAGGAATGCCACAACACAAAATCTCTCAGGTGCCTCTGTCTAAAGGCTGATCTACACTTTTTTCTTTTTCTGTTTTTTTAAAGTGGGAGTTGAACCCACAGTCTGTGCACTAAACTATACCCCTGGCCCTTTAGAAACATTTTTTTTTTTAAATTTTGAGACAAGGACTCTCTAACTTACCCGGGGTAGGTTTGAGCTTACAATTCTCATGCCTCAAACTCCCAGAGTTCTAGGATTCCAGCAGTGTGCCACCACACTTGGCTTGATCTACATTTTTTTAGAATTCATGCACAGGCAGTAGTTGGTTGCCACATAAGATCACTGAGATCATCACACAGTGAGAAAGACCTAATAGCCATGTGGAGCAGCCACTTGGAGAAAGTGGTGTCTTGTGGGCCCCTAGCTGCTCTAGCCATCCTGGCCCAGCACCAGACATGACAGTGAAGGAGATGATGCCAGCCTCAGGTGCCATCTGAGTGCAACAGCATGAGATACTGAGCAAGAATGACCCAACTGAGTCCGGCCAACCCACAGAACTGTGGGAGACAATAATAGAAGATTGTATGCTATTCAATATTGGGATCCTCCTATAAGACCACAGTCGATTACTGGACCAGATGTATCAGGCTTTACCAGCTCCTGCCATGTTTCTCAACTCACTCTAAAAAGAAGGGCTTTACATTATACATAATTAGTGTCTAGTTCTTTCTCTTTCTAAGGGAAGAACTAGAACAGAACTCAGGTTATCAAGGAGGGGAGGGGTGGTATAATTATGCTGTTTTCAAGTGCCCTGCAAGAGAACCTGTTCACTGATGACCAGAAAGCAGTCAGTATGGGATTTACAAAGTAGTTCAGGTGTCACAAAAAAGTGAAAGTGAGGAGTGCAGAAGTGATCAAGATGTGGAAGGAAGGTGGAGGGTGGGGAGGGAAAAGGGAGAAGAAAAGAATTAAGATGTGTTATGTACATGTACCAGCTCCATACAAGGAATGTGAACATTAAGTGCAGCAAACATATACTAATAAAAAAAAGAATGACAACAACAAAAACAACAACAAAAATACATACTTGAAGCCAGGCATGGTGGTGCACACTGGTAATCTTGGAGGCTGAGGCAGGAGGATAGCAAGTCCAGGTCCAGCCTAGCATTTTAAGGATTTAGTGAGACCATGTCTCAAAATAAAACATAAAAAGGACTGGGGATCTAGTTCAGTGTGAAGACACAGTATTCAATCCCCAGTATGGCAAAACAAGCAAGAAAGCCAGCAAATAAATAAAAAATGCCACCTTGAACACGAACTGGATCACGCCTTTGGAAAAAATAACCCACTTAGATCAAACATGACCAAGTCCACAAAGAAATTAAAAAGGGCATGTCTATGAACCAAGAGTTCAAACCAGAGGCAGGGGTCAAAGATGTCAGCATTAAATAACATAAAGATGGAAAAAGTGGCTCACGGAGAATGAGTTATATAAGAGGAAAGTTATGAGATGAAAACCATCTTAGATGCACCTGAGAATCTGCTCTGCGCTGCTGCCATGGAGAGCAGGGCTGAGGGGCAAAGACAATTGGAATGGATGTGGGAGCCAATGGTAATGAAGCAACAGAGAGGGTTTTACTGAGGAAAATAGAGCAAATGTTACAAAACTAAATTTACAGATAAAAATAGAAGGATGGCTGGAAATTGCACGGTAGAAGGATTCTCCTCCTATAACAAGACAAATGAGTGTAAAGCCCTCAGGGCCAATAAAAATTCCATGCACAATGGGCAGAATAAAGTCAGCTTACCATGGGAAATTTCAGGTTGGCTTCTGACTTTCTTCCAAAACTCCAGATGCCAACAGATAATGGAGCAATTACTTATAGATGCTTCTTAAAATGCATGCTTTCTTTAGTTGGTGGAATATATATTAAAATCAAAATCAAAATAAAGGATTTAAGAGCATGTAGAGTGAAGTTTGTGGTGGGCCTTGAATGTAAATAAACAAAAGTATTAGGTCTAAATGACTGGAACTTATGGGCATAAAATCAGAATTCACTTATTATAATGCTACTTTTACACTGGGTACTTATTTGAGAAATGTAATAAATCACAGACGTCCAAGCTAGTGTCAGCTGTAGTAATGGAAAGGGAAAGAAAGTGGAAAGTAGGTTGGTTTCTTTATTATTTTAAAAGGGGAATCAGTTTATTATTTAATGTTTTAAATAAAACAACTTAACAATTACTTTGACAATTTCATACCAACCCTTAACTTTAGATCATCAAAAACTTTAATAAATTCCTTTTATATATACATCAGTAATGTAATCAAATCACTTCTTTATAGTCACTTACATACTTTGCCCGACTGGTTTTGGACTTGTCTCTCTCTGCTGCCATGGTTCTCCCACGGTACTCTCTATAGTTTTCTTCAGATATTTTGAAACTACGTTACTTGGCACATAAAAGTACATAATAATTATCTCCATTGTGGGCTATAACCTTGATCAAATAAAGTGACCCTCTGACTCAATGTTTTTGTCCAGGATGCATATCTATGTAAAATTATGATGATAATTTTACTACCATGCTTTCTTTGTTTATAGTTACCTATTTATTTTGATATATCCTTTTGTTTTCAATATAATGGGGCTTGTCTTTTTCAGGTGTGTCTCATATCCACAGTGTAGAATTAAACTTAGTCTTCATATCCAGTTTTAGAATCTGTCTCATTTAATAGGTTATTTTTTATTTTATTTTCGCTTTTTATAAGAATGAATAAGACCAGAGTTGGGCATGGTGACAAATGCCAGTAATTCTAGCACTGAGGAGGCAGAGGCTGGAGGTCGCTGAGAGTTTGAGGCCAACCTGAGCTACACAGAGAGACTCTGTCTCAAAATACAAAAACCAAAACACAAAAACAACAACAACAAAAAAGAATTGTTATGATCAGAGGGACAAATAAATCACACAGATTGGAGTTCACAATTAGTTTGAAGTATATTAGGGAATTAATTTTATGATAGAGGCAGCTTTTAGAGTAAGTAATGTGATATTGAAAGCCCATTTATACACTTAAAAAACAAGTTGTACCCTCATCTTTCTTTTTACAACAAAATAAATCCCAGAGATATAAGAAATTAAATGTAAAGAGCAGCCACAAGTGATCAATAATTATCAAAGGATGTTTAACCACACACATTAAAGAAATAAAGATTAAAACAATGAGGGCAACTTATTTGGTCTTATTTACAGCACCTGGACTATAAACCTTTAATTGTGTCAGTTATCAACAAAGAAAAGACTGATTTAGCAAATACTAGTGAGGAAGATGAGGTATCAGGACCCCATGTACCACCAGAGGGTCTGTGCACTCACTTAGCACTTTAGAATCAGCAATATCAATGAATTTTAAAAAGTATTGTAAAAACTTCATGTATTTTTAAATGTAGAGAGAAGCTCCACTTTAAGGATCATCTACTATTGACATATTCAGTCAGGCTCAAAGAACAAGAAAGTTTATCCAGCAGTATTTGCAGCAGCAAAAATTAGAAAAATTCAGAGGTTTTGATAGGAGATTGGTTAAGCAGATTAGAATGTATCTACCATTTTGGTTGCAAGGGACAGAATTCTACCTTGAACGAGTGTTACTAGACAAGTGTCCACACCCTATGAGGATACCTAGGGAAGACTAGAACTGCTGGGATCTTTCATTCCATCCCTGCCTCTCTCTGCATGCAGGTAGGGTTGTTTGTTTGTTTGTTTGGTGTTTTTTTTTGTGTGTTTTGTTTCTTGCCAGGCAACAAGGCTTCCTACCCCTTGAGGGAAACCTGCACACAGGCAACCCTGACCTCACACCTTCATAGCCAGCACACAGGGGCTACTTGGAATGCAGTCTTCATAAGACTTCTGGCTTTGGATTTGTAACCTCCGTTTCCATTTCATTCACACCAGCATGTCAGTGTTCATGGGTTTGTCTTGCTGGCCAACAATGGGGTCTTGCTGAAAGCCAAAAGCAGGTATGCTCAATCTTCTAGTAGGACTCCAACCATGAAAGATGTGAATATCCCCCTGACTCGTCCTGGGTGAAGAGGACAACAGCAGGGGGGAGTCTGAATGTGTACTCTGAGAAGTAGGCACTGGTAACTCCAGGAACAAATCAGTTCTGTACAAGACTAACATATATGAGGTATGACCAAAATATAGGGTGAGTTCAGACTGGCCTTGAACTCACTATATTACCTAGGCTAGCCTCAAGCTTACAATGATCCTCCTGCCTCAGACTCCCAAGTGCTGTGGTTATGGGTTTGTGCCAACATGCCTGGCTTCCAAACTATCTTTTGATCTAGACTGCTTTTTTTTTTTAAGACCATTTCTTGATTCTAGTATTGCAACAGCAAACAGAAACACTGAAAACATCACTCAGGATTTGGAGGCAGGTTTACTTGATGTCAATGGGCACTGACATCAAGAAAAAATTTCAGGTCCTGATCCTTGGTAGTTTGGGGCTTATATGGCATAAGCAAGCAGGAAATACACAAGCAGAGTACTTGGCTGTCTTTGATTGATTCTTACAATATGAATCATAGTGACCAGTTATGCATAAGAGTGACCAGCTCTTTCTAACAAAGGGAAATAACAGAAACTGCAACAGGAACTGTTACCTAGGTAACTAACAGAAAAACAAAGTAAACTACCAGCAGGGGGGCATTTTCTGATACATTTCCCCCCTCTTTTTGTTTCCCAGCAAATCTTTGCTGGGCATGTTACATGTGATTTTTTGAGACAAGGTTCAACTAGAAGCAGTAACATTAGGACTGACAGTGGTCTTAGGGTGGGCCCTAGCTAAGGTCCCCAAGATTGGAAAGACCCGCCAGGAGTTTATGGTTTGTTTTCCTTATTATAGGGTCTCTCCCTAAGTTGCTTTTAGGAAGAGACATGTTTCCCCCTTAGTGGCTGTGATTTACTATTACTATGGGAAGGGAGTGAGGGAGTTGATCTGATCTAGGAGAGTGTCCAATGTGCCTTGGATACTCATCAAGTCTTGGTCAAATGTTTGACTAGTTGTAGTTTCTGATCTCTTGAGGCAACTATCCACAGAGCCAAGGAAACAAGCACAGCGAGCAGGAGAGCAGGGAGGAAAAACTAAGTTGGAAACAAAGACTGGGGTGAACAGCCTGGAAAAGGCACAAAAATAATGCATTGAGATATGGAACAATCCTGTGAACAGTGTCCTCAGGCTTCAGTCATGCATGGACTGGTCAGCATCCAGAGGGACCAGGACAGGGCTCTGAGTGCACAATGTCTTCAGAGTGAGCCTTCAAGGAGTTGCCTGGTCCTGGTAAACTCTCTAGCAATCATCTAGATGGGCTCTTTTAACTCTGGAATGCTGGCTTTAACGCTGGATTTCTGAAATTTTAAGAGCTTTAGAGGTATTTAATATTCACTTGGGTTATATGTGTGTACAGGGGTGTCTAAAAGTATTGGTGGTCTTTTAGCTAAATTTTATGGACCTGGTTACAAGCTGTTTCCTGTAGGGTTATGTCTTAGTTACTTTTCACTCGCTGCTGAGACAGAATACCTGACGCCCAAAATTAGGGAAGGAAAGGTTTATTTCTTACAGTTCTCAGGGGTTTCAGTCCATACTCAGTTGGCTCCAAAGTAGTGTGGCATGGCAGGGCAGCCATTCATGGTGGCTGCCAAACAGCAAGGCTAACTGATGAGAAAGAAAGAGCAAGAGAGCGAGAGATGCGTTCCTCCTGCCTTACTCTGTATGCTGACTCCGCCCCTGGGTGGGTTCAGCACTCACATTGCCAATCCCAGCACTAGACAACAAATGAATCACAAGCGCCAGACTCAGCTCTGTTCAAATTACATGAGGCTTTGGGGGGACACAGGTTCAAACCAATACAGGTTACTTTTTATTTCTTTAACTCCTTTAGAGTTTGCCTACATGTTGTATATCTTCAAATGTAGACCTGTTATCACAGCAGGACCCTATAAACTTCTGATGCCCTCTCATCTTGGGTAAGGGAATGCCTCAGGTCAGCCTGAGTAGGTGGATATAAGCATTAATAGATGTCTGTAGCCCTTGTAAGATTTTACTTTAGTGTTTTTAAAGGGTGATGTTTCAGTCAGTTGGATCCCCAGAGGGGCTTAGGCCTCTGGATTAGATCGTTTTGAGTGCAGGTTTGGCATCACTGGCAGACAGGTTTCTAAATGGCAACGGGAAGCAGCAGACCCTTTTGTGTTCAGACCAATTGAGGGCCTACATGGGTTTGTTGTGCAGACTGTCCCTGTGGGAAAGCCTTGACCAAAATAACTTTGTTCAAGGTGACCACAGCCTGTTAGACTCCATTCCTAACAGAGCTACTCCTCTCTGTAAACAGGATGTACTCAACATCTGTCAGGGGGTTCATTTTTAACTTTGGTTGGTTCGAGAAAAGTTCATCAGTTGGTGTCAGGCAGTCATGGCTGGGTGGGCCAGCTTGATGGGCAGGTATGTGGGGGTCCAGGATAGTATGTGGCACCTGGACAGTTAGGTTTCCAAAAGAGTGAGCTTGTCAGTTTTCTTTATCAGGATAATGGTGTCTATTAGAGCACAAAGAGAAAGGGGGTAAGTAGCCCTTAGCTACCAGACCTAAGTAATTGCACAGGTAGGCTACTGGGTGCTCCCATGGGCTGACAGTCTGAATAAGCATCTTTGAAGTCGTGTGTCATCATTTATCAACAAACAAGTTGAACTTCAGCTACATCTGAAATTCAGGTTGGGGCTATAGAGAGGGTCTTCTGTTTTTTTGTTTGCAGATTTGTGCTTTTCCCAAGATACCCTGTAATCAGTTTCTTCCAGACATTGCAGCAGAGCTTTTGTATCTTTCCAGCAGGTAGCTGGTATGTCATTAATCAAAAGTGCAGTGATATTTTGTGTTGGGCAAGAACTGGAGTCTTTTTGAACAAGGGCTGGCTGACAGGAGCCAACCAAAGGTAGAAGAAGGAATTCTTTAGGTCCAGGTTAGTGTACCACAAAGCTATGGGCGACAGAAGACTACCAGGCAGGTGTACAGCAGGCTATAGGTGGCACAATGAGGCAACATTTATGGAGGCCAATTGCAGTGGCACTGACAGCTTGGAGATCTTGATCTGTCTTTATAGGCAGGAGAGATGTATTTCAGCAGTTTGACAGTCTGTGAGTATTTTGTTGTTCTGAAGCCTCTGGATGTGTAGGTAAATTCCTAGGTGAGCCTCTTGTGGCATGGGGTATTAATACAGACGACGGTTGCCCTGGAATGGAGTTTTACAATCTGCATTCTTATTTCAGGGGACCATAATGGCAAGTAAGAAATGTAGCTGGATGAGATAGAGAAACAGATTGTGATGCAGAGAAGGTGATGAGAACTTAGCCAAATCTGTTCCTAGGGCCTCCTCACAAATAGTGAGAGCATTCTTAATCCCTTAGGGCAATTGAATCTGAATGAGTTGCATATTGTCTCAGGTTCTTCCCAGTTGAAGGCAAAAGGTATTGGCTTAGGGAAGCAACCCAAAAGCAGAGGAAGGCACCCATTGACAGTATATCAGGATCCTGAACTGCTTTAGGTGGCCGAGGTGTGGCTGGATGCCTGTGTGCTTCCTGTGACATAGAAGAGTGCAGGGTTGATGGCCAGGCCTGAAGGCAAGTCTTTGTCTCATACCTATGGGAGGAGAGTTTTCAGAATTTCAGGATTGTGGTTATCGGTCTCAGGTTGACGCAGGCATCATCTTCGTCTCAGGGAACAGTCAGAGTTGAAAGTGCAAGGTTAAGTGAGAGGGAGGCTGACTGGTTGGGTGTGAAGGAGACAGCTGCTTCTAATTTAAAAAGGAGTCTCATCTCAGAAGTGGTACGGGGATTGGAATTCGTGTTTGGTGAGATGTCCTCCCAGGCTACAAGTCTGTACCTGCCAGAAGGTTCAAGATGCAAGAGTCCCATCTGCCCCAGTGATTGTACTGTGGGCTCCTGGTGACCCATCTGGAGAACAGAGCCTGGTCTGGCCTAGTCTGAGCCTGTCAGACCAATGAAAGGGTTGTCATCTGATCCAGGTTGAAGCTTTTGAGAGTTCTTATCTTTTAATCTGAAGGGCCATTTATTTTTTAGTGTCCATAGCTCTTATTACTTGCATATTGGTTTTTGGTCATAGGGTACGGTCGCGTATCAGACTGGGTTTTCTTATGGCTATCAGGTGCTTTTTGTGCAACGAAGGCTGCATCTACCATCTGTAGATCTTCTGGGGCCTTAGGGTGAAAGAGGTATAGACCCTGTAGGCTTCACAGAGTTTCTCATAAATGCCTGAAGACCTTTATCAGGCTTCTGGGTAACAGTAACTTCGGACATGTTGTTGGACCTTTTGCCCCCCTCTTTCACCTGTTATAGAGACGCTTATACACCACTCAGCTGTCCTATGTAAAGCGTGATGTCCTAACTGAGTGGAACTTTAGGATTATTTTTCCTAGCAAGTAAACATGTTTTGTTTGCTGGAAAGCTATTCAGTGGCCAGAGGGCAGATGGTGGTAATTTTAGCATTGTTTTTAATATCTCCACTACTCCCCCTGTCCAGGCACAGGATAGTTTGCACTGTCTGGAACCCTGGTCCTTGAATGGAGCCATCTGGCTATCTCAGCCAATGAATTGTAAATGGAAGAGGCATGTATCACTTCTAGGCCAGAGCATTTAATTCTTGGAGTGAGACCTTCAAAAGCTATCTCTTCCACTGCCATAATGACCAGGCACATCTCTGACAGTGGATGCTCCCTCATCTTGTCTAGAAGGAAGGACAGTAAGATGGAAAAATCCTTGCTGCTAGATATATAGCAAGAGTGCTAAAAAAATCCTTCATTCTTGTAAGTCACCAAGCCCTTAGGGCTGTTTATTACGGAATTGAGCCTATCCTAAAAAGCAGAAACCGTGAAGGGAACATTTCACTGACATAAAATCACCTTGCACTCTCTCATCCTGTTTTGGGGACCAAAGTCTTGTGAAAGGCCAGAGTGGAATTAGCTCAGGGCTGAATACAGCACAGGTAGTCAGGAAGTAGTTTATGATTGATTGTGAATGTCATATTTTTTTATGCTTGAGATTTGTTTCTGTTTGACCTATAATGTCTCCACTTACCTATTATTAGAACATAAATTGGAGTAGATTGTTTTGAAGTGACAGGAACATAAAAATTGTCAACTTGGAAGCCCATCATTCAGAGTCCATTTGGATAACTCAGTTGGGTATTGGAGCAGCAGAGTTACAAAAGAGATGAACGTGGGCAAAGCAAGTCTGACAAGTTTAAAATGCTGCTGGCAGAAATAGTCCAAGGGAATTCCAGCTGTCTTGATATTCACTACATGATGAGCAGTGAAGGGAGGCAGATGCTTTTTAACAGCAGTTTCCAGTGACTTTGTTTTCTTATAGGCTATAGAGAAGGAGTCTAGGAAAATCATTGAATTAATGGCTCTGGGTGTAGAAGAAACCAAGTTTCAGCTCATCAATTCAAAATATTTTTTAGTAGAGCTACATTCATTATGAGGTGTGATCCAAAAAAACGATGAATGTTTATAAATTTTTAAAAATTATTATATTAAAAGACACATTGCCATTAATACTCTTCAGTATACTCCCCCTTGCCACACACGTATATCTCATCATTCTTGCCACTTTCTAAAGCAGTTCTGGACGTCTTCTTTCTTAAGTGTCTTAAAATTAAATAACAGTGAATGCTGCTCCTGGGTCCCATCCAAAGGAAAGGAAGGTTTATGAAAACTATTGTGTTCTTGTTCCCTTTATTCATTGGATCTGGCTTCAAAGTCTAAATCACCATGAGAAGTAAATATTTTGCAGTGATTCAGAATACTGAGGCAGCCACAATAGCATAACTAAAGACAGTCAAGAGAACTTCCAGAACTGCTTCAGAAAGCAGAAAGATGATGGAATAAGTGTGTCTGAAGCAAGGGGGTATATTTTGTGGTGGATTAATTACCTTTTGTCTTTTACAGTAATAAATTTAAAAAATGTAAACAATCACTATTTTTCAATCATATGCTATACAATACATAAAACACATGTATATTAAAAATTGTGACTTAAGAAACTATGTTTAGAAATCTTTTTTTTTTTTTTTGCAACATTTGAACTTTCTTTTTATTTTCAAAGAGAAAGATGAACAGCATTCACCTTCTGGAATTTTTTTTGGCATCTCAGTCTCATTACTTTTTCAGTTAAATCAACCAGGAGTACGTGTTTCAGGGCTGAACTCTTTGCAAATGAGCACTATGACTCATCTTACCCAGAGGCAGGTATTTTGGGGGGCTTTTTAAAAGTACAGAGACATCGCAATGAGTAAAAATAGGATCTTCCAAGTCATGCAAACCAAGAGCAAAATGCTTATTTAGCCTGCGATGAAACTTTCTATTCTTCATCTCCCTCATCCAAGTAAAGTGAAAGAAACGGTGAGATGTGACTTCACAGGCAGAACTTCTGAGTCTGAGAAACGCATTCTGCTGAAGCGAATGTAGTGTTTTTTATTTTTAAATTTACAATGGGTAGAATGCAGCTTCATAGCTTTAGAATCAGGATCAATTTAAGAACTAGAAAGAACTTTTGAGAAAATGTATTCTAAATTCCAGATCTCAGGGGGCCGAGGCAGGAGGACTGCCATGAGTTGGAGGCCAACCTGGATTGCAAAGCAAGACCCTGCCTAAAAAAGAAGAAGATGAAGGAAGAGTGTATGTGCCCTCCAGGCAACATTTTACAGATCAGCACATTTGAAACACAACCAGTTGATGGCTAGGCAGGCAGGGGCCCTGACTGCTAAGGGCTTCCCGATCAGTATGGATCTACGAATCCCCTTCCTCTCAAACATGCTGTTGGAAAACTTGCTAGTCTATTTTTCCCTCCACACCTATTCCAGGAGCTCTGCTTTTTACTAACTGGCAACAAGTTTAACTGACCAACTAGTTATCATGACTGGGTAATAGGTGTAACCAGGTTAAATTGCAAACCAAAAGAATCCCTTGGTCATAAGAACTTTAGGTACCACAGGGCCTTTTGACTAATCTTTTAGGGAAAGTGAAGTAATGACATATACAATGTCTGACTAAGGAACTCAAAAGCTAAAGGAATAATGGATTCTACCTTTGGCATTTACTCTTTTATTATGCATCTACTGCCTAATATCCATGGAACACTATTATATGTCATCCCATCCTTTCCTGCAATAGTTCAGTTAATTCTCATGACTACAAATTCATCAGTTTTTGTAGGGATTCTTTTTAGCTTTTTTACATATTGTTTCTGTCCCGTCTACATACCACTGTCTTAAAAACTTCACAGTTTAAAGTCTGTCCTCTTATAATATTGGTTTTTAATATAGACTATGCTGGTGTTACCAGTCCATTCCCTGAGAGCTGTGAGCAGGTGAGAGTAAGTTGGGTGATGTACGTAACCAGATTTGTACTTCCAAATCCTGTGAAGAGTGGATGGTAGGACACGCAGGGGTAGCTGTGGACAGACAGAAGGCTGCTTTAGGGTTCTGGGGGAGAGGCAACGAGATACTAGGAACAAGTGAAAAGATAACACAAACATAGTTATAAGGTTTCTGGCTTGAAAAACATGGTGGTTAAAGCTGTTTGTCACTTAGGTATATTGAATTGCATCTCTCAAAACTATGTCCACCTGGAACCTGTGAATGTAACTGTTCTTAGAAAAAGAGTCTTTGTGGATGTAATTAAGAATCACAAGGGCATCCTGGATTATTCTGTGATCTTCTGTGAGGAATGCAGAGAGAGATTTAGGATACACTAGGAAGAGAACATGTGAAAGTTGAGGAAGGTATTGAAGTTATACAGCCCTAAGCCAAGAACCAGTGGAGCTACCAGAAGTGAGAAGAGCCAAGAAAGAATTATCCGAGGGAGACTTGATTTCAGATGTCTGGTCTCCAAACTCTGAGAGAATACATCTCTGTTGCTTTAAGACACCAAGTTTGTGATGGAAATTAATATGCTTTGCTGTATGCACATGCAGTCTGAGGAAAACCAGTAGCCATGTTCTGAGCTGCCCTGTGGAAAAGCTCACAGGATTAGAAATTAAGGGAATTCTTTAGCCAGCAGCCTACAAAGCACTGACTCCTGCTAACAACCGTATGAGTGATCTTGGAAGAAGATCCTACACCCACTGAGTGTCCACAGGAGACCCAAGCAGAGGGGTTGAGCTGGAGGCATCTAGCTACTTCATACCTGGATTCCCAAACATGGGGAGCAATGAGATAATATGCACTCTAAGGCACTATGTACCAGTGTAATTTGTTACACAGCAATAGGTAACTAATGCAAGGGCTTATTTACTGTAAGAAGAGGAGGGGTACCAGTGGTGGTGAACCTAAGACACACTTGCCACCACCGGCTGTTCATTATTGTCAAAAGCTCTGAAAGAACTGCCTTCACTGGGCTAGACTATTAGCGAAGGGAGAAGACTCCGGACAGTTATTGTGGAAGGTGAGACGTGACTAGCAACACTGTAGGGCTTCTGGGCAATGGTGAGGGTCGATTTGAGCTGAGGAGTCAGTGCTTGCCTTATGCAAGAGGTAATGAGGTCATTATGTTTTCAAAGTTTTTTTTATTATGTTTAGATAGGCCATGAGAAATAGAACTCTAATCTTCCTATGACATCGTCAGGGAAGTTCATCTTTTTAGAATATTTGCTGAGGGCCTATTTATTAATCTATTTTCTATATCTGTAACAGAATACCTGTCCAATGCTATGGGTCACACCTGTAATCCCCCGCGCTTGGGAGGCTGAGGTAGGAGGATCACTGCAAGTTCAAGGCCAGCCTGGGTTACATAGTGAGTTCAAGGCCAGCCTGAGCTGCAGAGTGAGACCCTGTCTCAAAAAACCAAACCAAACCAAACCAAACCAAACCAAACCAAACCAAACCAAACCAAACCCCTGAGACTAGATTGCATGGAAAACTTCATGATCAGTGACCTCATTTACTGAACTTTTGGTGCAGACCTTAAGGCAGATAGGAGAGAACACATGATGAGACTGGAAGCAGAGGGATTTCTCTTTTATCACAACTCACTATCAGGGAGCTAAATTAGGTCCCATAGAAATTACAGTAATTAACCTCCTTCAAGATCAGCCTTACCCTGAGGTAGAAGGAGCACTGTGAGTTCGAGGCCAGCTTGGGCTACAATGAGAGTACAAGGCCGGCCTGAGCTACATAATGTGACCCTGTCTCAAAAAAATAGGGCCGGGAGTTTGGCCCAGTGGCTTAAGCGCCTGTCTGGCAGGTGCGAGGTCATGAGTTTGATCCCCAGTGCCACAAAAAAAAAAAAAAAAAAAGTCAGTGTTTCCTATCACTTAACCACCTCTCACGAGGCTCCCCTTCTTTCCAGTCCTCCCACCTTTCACATTGCCATACTGAGGACCAAGCTCCCAACCCATAAACCTTTCAGGGGCAAACTTGTGCACCCAAAACACAGCAGCCTGTTATGCACCAGATATTCTCTTTTTTCTCTGAGATTGAACCTGAGGGATGCTGTACCACTAAGTTATATTCCCACACCTTTTTCATTTTTTATTTTGAGGACAAAGTCTCACTCATTTTCCCAGGTTGGCTTCCAATTTGGGATCCTCCTGCCTCAGCTTCCTTTAGTGTTGAGATTACAGGTTTGCTTCACTGTGCCCAGTTCAGGCACTCTTTGTTCATTAAAAAATATTAATTGTCTAATAGGTGATGAATGGGGATATGAGGCTTGTGTTCTTGTGGGGACATAGAAAAATACATAAACAAGATGGGAATACGTACCGTAAAGAAAAGGAAAACAGGAAAAAGGGGATGGAGAGAAAGGAGGACAAAGAAACCTAGTTAGAGTGATTTCTGGAAGCAGAAGATAGAGTAGAGAATAAAATGATGCCCTTGCCCTTTGAAAACTCACTTTCTAGTAGAGAAAAAACACAGCAAGCAAAGCTATCATCACAGAGGCGGATAGTGTATTAGTGTTCACTGGTCAGAATACCGGACACTTAAAATATGAAGGAGGAGGGGTTTATTCCGCCTCAGGGCTTCAGTCCGTGGTCGGCTGGCTCCGAAGCAGAAGAGCCTGGCAGAGGGACATGGCAGAATGGAGAGGTGCTCAACCCCTGTCAGCCAGGAAGCCGTGAGAGGAGGGAGGAACCAGGAACCGGAATTCACCCTCCCAGGTCTCAAGCCCAGTGTCCCTGCTCCAATCAGGCTCTATCCCAAAAGCACATTCAGCTACTGCACGAATCAAGGAATGAGCCCACTGAGGAGTATAGCAGACACTTTCAAACACATGCGGCTTGCGGGGTGGGTGGTGGTGCAGTTTAGATCTACACCACATCATATAGGGGGAAAGAGAATCAAGGCGACAAGGGCAGGTCTTTCTTGGAAGGGCTGGGGAGAGTTGAATGGAGAGAGGGAGGAAGGGAGTCTACTGGGAACAAGAGGCAAGAAACTCACAGGCCAAGGGGTGGCCCTTGCAAATGCTGTCTGCTGGGACTGTGCTTGGAATTCTCAAGTAGCGCTAGTGCTTTGTGAAGTTAGAGTTACTTTTCTGCTGACAGCACAAAGTGTTTCAGAACAGGCATAGAGTAGAAGAAAGAGGGGGGTAGGTTTCTATTAATCTATAGAATAGCCACATCAAGGGTAAACATTTTATACCAGAGGGTAAAAAGAATAATTACACAAGCCAAAGTCCCTTTTAGGAAGTGTCACAATTGTGTTAATAATAGCAATAAATATTTATTAGGTGCTTATTCCATGCCTGGCACTGTTCTGAGAGCTTTAAATTATTAACTAATTTAAATCCTTTCAAAAACCCTATGGGATAAGACTATTGATTTAATCTATTTACAGTTCAGGCAACTGAGACACAGATAATGTGCCGCAGATCACATTGAGGGCATGGGACGATGTCTGGGCAGGGCCCTTCGCCATATGCTGCCTTCCTCCAAATCTCTTTGAAGAAAATGAGAAAGCACTGTATTCAAAAATAATGTGCATTATAACTTAGGTTTAATGAAGTGAATTATAGATATGAAGGGAAAATTAATTTTAAATATCTTCATGTAATAGGTACCATTAGATTTTTTGGTAGTCAGATAGAAAACAGCTTAGATTTACAG